>JACEGR010001396.1:0-170798 GCA_014170235.1 Listronotus bonariensis | reverse complement strand
TAAATGTTAAAACACTAATCTATTAACCAATCTTTCTTGTAAGACATTTATTATGCTTTTAAGAAAAAATAAAAAGGTAATATTAATTTCTCTAGAATTGGAAATGAAATGGCGATATGAAATTACCGTTCCAAAAAATGATTTTGTATTTATTTACGAAAAACGTATATCAAATAAAAATAACACGCGATCAAATTTAAAATCAAACACCATATTGTTCCAAAAAAACACATTTAGAACATATGTTCATATAAAGTTATTTTTATATTATTTTTTGTTGGAAATGACACACACATATTGTCGGTAAAGTTACTAAATATCCAGTATTATCTATTCCCAAAAACACTTAATAAGAAAATATTGGTGAAAGCGACAAAACTCTAATTTGTTCTAGTTGTTCATGATACTATACTAAGTTTTACTTATACAATTAGATTTTTTGACGTATTTGTTTTAATAATAATTATTATTAATCTGTTTTTAATACTACAAAAAAATATTAAGGAATATTTTTTTTAGGTTATTTTTGTTATACACGATGAACCAAATTTTACCATTCATTACTAACAAGCTAATTTTTTGTAAGTAGCTTTATTTTGACGAGACGACCGACTTCTTTCCTTACAATATTTTTTTTGGTGGTAGCTTACAGGGGTAGCAGGTATGAAATACGTTGATTTGCCGAATAACAAAAATTATTACTAATTGGAATTTTCTTTGTTAGATAATTATCTAAATAAACCAAAAAATATTTGTTCTGCAAAATGTAAGGTTTCATCAAAGAGTCCAATACCACCAATATATATGGTTAACAATGTCGTGAAAAATAACTACTAAGCTGCTGATTTTTTTATTGTATTAAATAATATTAATATAATTTAACACCAACATTGTCCAACAAATTGCAAGGTACGTCGTCCTGGTATTTAGATATTTCATCAAATCCACATGTTTCATCCATGCTACCCTTGTAAGCTAACACCAACAAAAATTGTTGTAAGGAAAAAAGTCGGTCGTCTCGTAAAAATGAAGGTATTCACGAAAAATTAGCTTGTTAGTAATGAATGGTAAAAATGGTCCAGGGATCCCTAACTATTTTGGCTTTCAACCTAAAAATAAATGTTTTCTTAACTTTACATTTTTCCCCAGTCATCTTATTCAAATTAAAGGGTCAATCTCGGAATCTCACGGAATAAGCTAAATATCTGTAGATACCTTTATTTTGGTACAAAAAATATTCTCCTAAAAATCCCCTGATACGTGTAAGGAACTCGAAATATGACAGGTTAAATGTCAAAAAAATCAGTTTTTGCAAATATCTCGTTATTTTTACTTTTAATTGCATTTATATTTATTATAATAGTTGTAGAACACAGAATTCTTTACAAATTTGATTCTAAGCATTTTTTTATCAGATCAACGGATCCGATAATAGAGGGCGCATAGTGTAAAAGCACTTTTCTGTACATACATACCTTAGCACGCAATCAATCGTGACTTTTAGTCTAATATGTCATCTTTTACCTTAATTATTTGCTAAATATCATGATTGATTGCGTGCTATAGTACATACACCAAAGTGCTCTACACTGCGTCCTCTATTATCGGATCCGTTGGTATGACAAAACATGCTTGGAATCAAATTGGTTAAGATTTTTGTGTTCTACAATTTTTATAATAAATATAAATGCAATTAAAATAAAGGAAACGAGATATTCGCAAAAACTGATTTCTTTGACATTGACCTGTCATATTTCGAGTTCCTTACATGATACTATAGAGGATTTTTAGGAGAGTATTTTGTACCAAAATAAAGATATGTACAGATATGTATATGAAAGTCTAAGTTAATTGGGCTATTTATAGACATTTATCCTTCTTTCCTCTGAATCTTTATTTTTATTATTTAGAAGAAAGATATATCAAACTAAGCCATCATAATATACCTTAAAGAACCTCAATTATTTTTTATGAACGTAGTTTCCAGTTTCTCGAAATTTCAACAAAAAGATCTAATTATATATAAACATAATGCCTGAGGAATGTTAAATAGAAGATAAAAATTTTAACTGCATAATAGTTGACAAACAATAGAGTGGAATGGGGTAATCTGGGTAAATACAAGCATACCAGATAAATTAGGTAAGTTCGTAAAAATATAAGATGATTTTATTTGTTTTAAAACAATGAATTGTAAAGTCCTTTTTATTAGATTAAAATTATTGTTTAAAAAAAGTTTACGAATTCCAACAGCTTGATACTTTTTTTAAATTATTTTTTAGGGAAATTTATTCAGTGAGTTGCGAAAATCACATTTACAGTAACCGAAAATAGGTTTGCAACATAAAGAATCATTTTTATTAGAGCTAGAACAAGAGCATTATTTCTTGATCTACGAAGTCTAAACCGCTGAACATTCGAACGAAATAATTTTAAATTTTAGGTAAAATTTTAAACTTAATTTTCTCAAAGACTACGAAAACTGTTTTAGTGCGGTTTTTGGCTAATTTGGGCGCAATTATTAGACTTTATGATTACCCGCATTGCAGCGTTGGTATTAAACTTACCTCTTATACAGGGTGTCTCAACTCTATTTATACACCAAATAACTTCGCCCCTGTACAAAATACAAAAATAAACATGAATTAGAAAATGTTTATTCGAATACATTCTTTTAGTGAGAGTTCTAGTTATTATACGAGGTGTCTTAAAAGCATGATTTTTATTTGCAAGTAAATTTTTTAAATGGAACACCCTATATATTTTAACCAATTTTGACTCTGAAATTTTCCATCAAAAATATATAACACCCTATACGTCAATTAGTGCTGCTGGTTGTTGAGATATCAGCAGTATGTTGATATACTCATTAACAATTAAAACAGAAGAAATAAAGTAATGTTTTGGTTTTAATTATTTTTAAATAATTCTGTCACTGTCAGAGTGACAAATTAAAAAAAAAGTAATTAAATACCTTCCATTGTAAGAACTACTAACAGGTATGTCAGAAATTTAGTTTATTTTGGACACATGTTTACTAAATTACATTAAAAAACAACATTACGTCAATTATGGCGGGTTTTCAAGTTAGGTAAGTAAGTATGTATCTAAAATGAACTAAATAGCTTACTTACTTTTTAGTAGTTCTTACAATGTAAGGTAATTAATTGCATGTTATTATATGTTTTGTCACTTTGACAGTGACAGAGTTATTTAAAAATATGTAGAAGCAAAATATTATTTTCTTTCTTTACATTTAGTCTTAAATAAGTATATTAACATACTGCTGATATCTAAAAATAAAAACAATAATTGACGTATAGTATGTTATATATTTTTGATGCAGAATTAATTATAAAGTCAAAATTTGTTAAAATATATAGGGTGTTCTATTTTCAACACCAACTTGACAATGAAAATTATGTTTTTAAGACACCTTGTATATTAACTAGTACTGTCAGGACAAAAAGTGTATTCAAATAAACATTTTTTATTTTAAGTTTATTTTTGTATCTTGTACAGGGGCGAAGCTAATTTGCTGTATAAATAGAGTTGGGACACCCTGTATACAGAGTGGTAAATATGACGTTGTTTTTTGGAAAATTTTGTTGTTCTGGAACTTTTAAAATAAAAGAAATTTTTATATCATTAAAATTTTATAATAATCAGATAATCATTTGTGACAAAGAATTTTGGCAGATTTTTGATATTCCTTGTAAATCTGAAAATATGATGTTTTTACTAAAAATGTGACGTTTTAGCGTTGTCACCCTGTATAACACTAAAACACTTTTAGTGATATTAACTTCTACTGTTTTACGTTTTTTAAGCAAAGAGCAATACCTTTTAATGTTTTAAAAACTTTTGTACAGAGTGGACAAAAAAGTAGATCTATGTGTAAAAGTATTTTTTTAATTTTTTACATAATTCCTGTTTTCTCTTAATGCCATAAACTACAGAATTAGCTTTTATAAATTCTAAAAGTAAAAATGGTAAACCTGGCAACATGGCAAGTATCAGCAAACAAAATTGGGCATTCCCCAAAACCTATAAGTAGTAAATATTGTAAGTTTTGGTAAAACCGGTTCTGAAATATGAGACCGTTTCTATACATTACGACAATCTTTTGTATCATGTTCAAGCATTGAACAACCATACAACAAGAGCATTATTACGCAAACTAAGCAACGCAAATAAAAAATTAAAAACAGTTTTGGTATTTTGATCCCTAGATTCCAAATACTTTTGGAATTTATAAAAGTTAATTCTGTAGTTTATGGCATAACAAAAAGCAAGAATTATGAAAAAAAATAGAAAATTTTGAAACATTTACTTACACATAGATCTACTTTTTGTCCACCCTGTAAAAAAGTTTTTAAAACAATAAAAAGATTTTACTTTTTGCTTTAAACGTCAAACAGTAGGAGTTTATAGGACTAAGAAAGTCAGCGTTATACAGGGTGATAACGCTAAAATGTAACTTTTTAGTAAAAAAATCATATCTTTAGATTTACAAGGAATATCAAAAATTTGCCAAAATTGTTTGTCACAAATGATTATCTGATTATTATTAAACTTTAAAATTATCAGTAAATTTATTGATTAATTTTAATGGTATTTACATTTATAATCTTGTTATTCCAACAAGTAAAATAAACCATGAACAATACTTTTTCCGTTTAACAAAAAAAAATAGTAAATTTTTGCTTATAAGCAACTACCTTCACAAAAATACGGACTCAGAAATTAAATGTCCATCCCAGATTTTGGATGCACATGATTTATTTAAATTTCTTGCACTATCAGAAATAAGTTCTCTAGTTTCAGGTTTTTAGTGTTAAACTTCTTCCAACACAAACCAACTTTTTTTAAATATTTATTTGTTTTAGGTGTTAAGAACCAGTTGAAAAATTTAGGATAACCAATTTTTAGAACCATAAAATTCAAAGGGGCATCATACAAGTAGATATTATGAAATTTTTTAAACTTCAAGGTATTTTTTTAATAAATATTTATTTTTTTAGTTACTTAATATATTTTGCATATTTTTATATTCACACTTTTGATTATTATTTATATTGTAACAAAAATGATGATGAATGATGAAATTATTGAAATAACGTCTTTTGAGCTTTTTTTTTTTAAAGAGGCATATGTTTTTAATATGAGCATTTAATAAGAATTAAATAGTTTTATTAAAAATATTATAATAGAAACCAGTTAGACTTGATTTAAAAAGTCAAAGGTAAATTACTTACAATATATTTTTCTCTTTTAGATATTAAAAAGATATTAAAGAAAATCATGTACGCGTTATAGTTTTCTATCTTTATTATTTTTTAAATAGTTATATTCTACAACTCAAAATTACATTTTTTCATGTTTTTAATGCAACCTACCTGACTTTTCGTACATGTGTCTATGGGGGCTGCATTTGTCTAAACCCTTGGCGCTTCACGCTCTTCGCGATATTTGTCCAAACTCCAAAAAGTCTTTGAAAAGTAAATCGAACTCCAATAATTACCTTTTAAAATTAAAAAATAAAAAAATTAAACTACTGTCTTTTAGGTTTCAGGTTATTTCTTCAATTATTAAAATTTATTCACCCATAATTTTTAAAGCGGATTCAGTTCGGTTATAATATACTAACAATAAGTTCTAAAACTACAGTTAAATAAAAAAACAATAATTTATTAAAGTAATTAATATAAAGAGGGAAATAAATACACGTTACGACACCGGGAGAAGCCGGTCCGATATCACGTAAGGGACTACCCGAACGTAAAGTGGGTGCAACTTCCTGGTGGAGAAACGACGGCACACTGACTGACCGACGCGCCGAGACGTCGTCGACGCTCGCCACCACCGCTGAAATCTTCTTGAAAGGGTTAAAAAGGGCAGAGTTGAAAAAGAAAAGTTTGTTATTACTTTCATATTCAAAAATACGAATTGTCATGGTAATGTTTTAGATTTAGAGTTATACAGGGTGTTTAGTAGCTCTACCCACATATTTTAAAGGGTGATTCTACAATAGAAAATAAGAAAAAGTCTTTATATGAACATATGTCCTAAACCGTCTAATTTTTTGAACTACGGGGTGTTAAAAATTAAAAGACAAATATCGTTTTTTTATACCTTTTATATCAATTCAGATATTTTTAAAAAATTGACAAAAAAAAATTGGCAGTGGCGACCATGAGAGGTTTAGGGTAAATATTTTATAAAAAAAATGGAACACTGCATATTTTTAAAATGAAAATCTTAATCCCCCTTTGGTTTGAAACAAATTTTGATTTCTTAACTTTCTTTATTTGATATGCCGTTTTTGAGTAAATAATTTAAAACCATTTCTTGGCATGTTCATTTCGCATTGGTAGTATCCAATACTACAGCAAATAATTACCTTTTTAATTAATAATATAGATATTGATCATGCCAAGAAATGGTTTATCTTAATTTACGCGAAATCCTTTCATGTAATAGAAAAAAATATATGATATAAAGGTGACGTTCCGTAAGCTAACCAAAGATTAACGACCCGTAAATAGCGGTTTGACATTGGTTTGACAGCGGTAATCGGTAAAAGTGGTTCGTTTTGGTACGCTTTGGTTTATGTAAATTAGTATTTTGTGATTCACCCAATTGTATACATTTGATATTTTTAAAGTTGTTTTAAAGTTATAATACGTTTATGTAGCCTAGCTACATTAAAATTATTTGGTAAAGTGGCGTCTCAGTGGGCACCACAGACTGACTTTTTTGTACTTGTGTTTTTTTTCCTATCAAACAACTAAAAATACTCCTCCTTGTTGTCATATAAATATCTTTTAGAGTGTGTTTTTTTTTATTTAAGGTATATTCAAATAAAAACTAAGAGCCTAAATTTAGAAAAAGTCAGTGGCGTACGTTCTTTTCTTAATAACATTAGCTCTGTTGCCCACTAAGACGCCTACTATACCCAATAATTTCAATCTAAATTGTTGTTGTAAACTTTTAGAGCTTAATAAGCGCCTTATTACTTTAAACAACTCTACAAAATTTAAAACCAAATCGACCTAGGGATTTGTTTTTCATAAACGAAGCAAATCCGGACCTTTGTTCATAAGATCTTTTTTCTCTAAAATAATATAAGGAATTACCCCTTAAATTTTCGTACAGTAGTTAGAAAAGAGCCTGTATACCCTTTTAAATTATTTTTATACGGACTCAAAAGTAAAAACAATGTGTCCATAACGAAGATTAAACAAACCACCATAAAGTTTTTGTGTCTAGTGATAGTTCTTTCGCATAGCCGTTCGAACGAAAGGTACTAGCAGTATTTTTTTATCTCGCACCGCGTACTGATTGGTTAAAGGAAAAAGACAAATTCTTTTTCGACCAATGAGCACGTTCTCAGGAATAAACCGAAGACACCAAGATGTTTTGATCGGTACTTGCGGTTGACAGTTGAGACCGAAAGTCTAGAAACCCCGTTTCAAAACCTTACCAGAATTATAAAAACCAGAGAAAAACAATATCTCGGTTAAGCTTACGGAACATGTCGCAGTTTGATCGGTAGTTTCGGTTGACAGTTAAAACCGAAGTTTTGAAAAACCGTGTTTCATAATTTAACCAGATTAAGAAAAAGAAATTGAAAGGTTATGGAACGGGAACCAGAAAACCAAGAATTGTGGTTAACTTACGTCACCTAAATTTTTTTTTCAAATTAGACAAGAATTAAAAAGAATATTTTTATTTAAAAAATGCAATGGCATATATATATATATATATATATATATATATATATATATATATATATATATATATATATATATATATATATATATATATATATAGATATGATATATATATATATATATATATATATATATATATATATATTTATTTTTAGTAATTATAGGTTGACACAATATTTAGATAGTGCGGTTTTGGAAGGTACGAAATTAAAATCTGTTCCATTTCTCCATTTTTGTTGTAAACTTTAGAAAGCGCCGCCAAGGGTGTCTTGCACGAAATTTTAAATAAAACAACTTTTTGAGTCACTCTGTATTTAACTTTTAAAAACAATATTTTAACACATTTAACATTTAACATTACAGGGTGAACCAAACACGTACGTCCAAACTTTAAGGGCTAATTCTACACTAAAAAATATGAAATAAACTTTATATAAAAATTTGTTTTAAACGTTTTAGTTTTCGAACTGCAAAGTGTTAGAAATTAAAAATATATATAATAACTTTTAAACTAATTGAGATATTTAAAAAAATTGGGGGATGCCTTTTATGCACAAAAACACATTTTTTAACATACAAGAAAAAAAAATAATTATTACCAGTGTCGTCCATAAGGGGATTAAGGGTAATATTTTTTAATAAAAAATTATAGGCGACTGCATTTTCTAAAATAAAAATAATTTTTAAAATTCTCATTAGGTTTGGGACCAAATTTGATCTCCTGACATTTTTATATTTGATGCATGGTTCTCGCGTAAATAAATAAAAACCATTACTCGGCACGGTCAGTCTGTATCTATGGATAATATAAAATTTGACCATGCCGAGAAATGGTTTTTATTTATTTACGCGAAAATCGTGCATCAGACAAACAAAGTCAGGAGATCAAATTTGTTCCAAACTTGATAAAAATTTTAAAAATGATTTTTATTTAAAAATGCATTCTTAGCCTCGGGGTAAAAAAGAACTGCTTAGCCCTACTGACTACTATGACGTTGAAGATCGCCTGAAACTTAATAAAAGACCCTATAAAAATAAAAAATATATATACTTACGTTTCAGTAGCAAGCTTGCCGCCATTTTCAGAATAAAATTATGTTTTAAAATGCAATGTCTAAACTAGATAATATTTTAAATTAAAAATAATAAGGTATTTTTATCCAAACTTGGGATACTCTAATATTTTGTTTTGGACTGGTTAATACATGAAATCCATCAAACCAATATATTTTTTAACTTCGAATAAATATTAAAATTTACACTGCATAAAGCCATGCTAATTACCAGATTTTGCTTTAGCAAGGAATGCAAAGATTTCATCTTTTATCCACAAAAACCTATTAAGTGACAGACGAGATCATTTACCTAAAATGTCTTAAGCTCCTTATCTATTAGCATTTGTTTTGGACAATTCCGTTTTAAAATGTAATGTATAAACTAAATAATACTTTAAATAAAAAATATATAAGTTTTTTTTATAAAAACTTGGGATATTCTGATATTTTTTTGGCTTTTTAAAACATGAAATCCATCAAATCAATGTATTTTTTAATTTCGAATAAATATTAAAATTTACACTGTATAAAGCCATGTTATTTACCAGATTTTGCTTTAGCAAGAAATGCAAAGATTTCATCGTTTTATTCACAAAAACCTATTAAGTGACAGACGAGATCATTTACCTAAAATGTCTTAAGCTCCCTATCTATTAGCATTTGTTTTGGACAATCCCTCCCCTACAACCATTGCACATAATACATGCCCACACAATCGCGAAAACACGAAAAAGTTTTACAACTCCACCAAACTTCCGCAATGGAAACTAAACTTTTCCATTCCGGAACGAGCTGTCCATTGTGGCCAAATAATGGAAAAACTGTTTTCCTATTTTCAACTGGAAAATGCAACCGTTGCAAATTTACTCCAGCGAGAACTTGCTTAATTGGAGTAAAATTTTAGTGCACTATCGTAAAAATACGCTCCTGACCTATATGACCCCAAATAAAGTCATGAACAATTAATTAGCTTTCATGTAGATTTACTATCATGGCATATTTCATACAGGGACCATTTTAGTTTGCATGTTTATATAAACTTCTTCTCTAAATTTTAGGCTGTAAATTGCTGCTTAATTAGAGTGCAACTGAACAGTTTTTTGGTAAATTTCAAATCGTTATAACTTCTATCAATTATTAAGTTATAGTCATAAATACTAGAGTAGACAAAAAAATAATTATAATTCTTTTTTAAAGCTACTTTAAAAATATTATTTTTGATAATTAAAAAAATATATTGTAATAGTTAGAGCCTGTAATACCAATATTTAGAAGTCTATTATCGCAGCGCACAGTTTTATGACAACCATCATTGTTTTGATATTGTTTGAAACCAATGTCGTTAATAACGCGATCATCAAGCCAAAGGTCTGGGCTTCGATATGTTGAAGACACTTTTATTTTATGAAACGGAACCGACAAACAATTAGACGTCTTTCACAATTAGCTAAACTCAGTATATGACCCCATTAAATTACCTGTCAAAAAGTAAAAAACGGTTGTCTACCTTTTCTAGACGTTCTTATCAGCAAACAAAATGGTTTGATAAAGACATCTCCTAAAGACGAATACTTTTATTTCCGTTTAACCCATTTTCAAACAACGGAACTTAAAATAAATAAAACATTATGCCAAAGGACAAGTATTATTTGCAGTGACCAAGCGAATCTTAATGCCAAATTAGGTAACATCAACACCGATCTGCTTCAGATTTTTTTTTAAATTTACTTCTTCAAAGTTATTTGACGCAAAAAAATCGATACAAAACTTTTGAATTCAACGTCGAAAATTTTTTAAAAAAGTAAATTTTATGTAGATTTACTATCATGGCATATTTCATACAGGGACCATTTTAGTTTCCATGTTTATATGAACTTCTTCTCTAAATTTTAGGCTGTAAACTGCTCGCTTAATTAGAGTGCAACTGAACAGTTTTTTGGTAAATTTCAAATCGTTATAACTTAAAAAAAAACCAATGTCATTAATAACGCGATCATCAAGCCAAAAATCTGGGCTTCGATATGTTGAAGACACTTTTATTTTATGAAATGGAACCGATAAACAATTAGACGTCTTTTACAATTATCTAAACTCAGTATATGACCCCATTAAATTAGCTATCAAAAAGTAAAAAAACGGTTGTCTAGCTTTTCTAGACGTTCTCGTCAGCAAACAAAATGGTTTGATAAACACATCTGTTCATCTGTAAACCAACGTATACGGGACAATACTTTGATTTCCGTTTAACCCATTTTTAAACAACGAAACTTAAATAAATAAAACATTATGCAAAATAACAAGTATAATATGCAGTAACCAAGCGACCCTTAATGCCAAATTAGGTAACATCAAAACCGATCTGCTTCAGAATTTTTTTAAAATTTACTTCTTCAAAGTTATTTGACGCAAAAAAATCGATACAAAACTTTTGAATTCAACGTCGAAAGTTTTTTAAAAAAGTAAATTTTATGTAGATTTACTATCATGGCATATTTCATTCAGTGACCATTTTAGTTTCCATGTTTATATGTAACTTCTTCTCTAAATTTTAGGCTGTAAACTGCTGCTTAATTAGAGTGCAACTGAACAGTTTTTTGGTAAATTTCAAATCGTTATAACTTAAAAAAAACCAATGTCATTAATAACGCGATCATCAAGCCAAAGGTCTGGGCTTCGATATGTTGAAGACGCTTTTATTTTATGGAACGGAACCGATAAACAATTAGACGTCTTTCGCAATTATCTAAACTCAGTATATGACCCAATTAAATTACCTATCAAAAAGTAAAAAACGGTTGTCTAACTTTTCTAGACGTTCTTGTCAACAAACAAAATGGTTTGATAAACACATCTGTTCATCTGTAAATCAACGTATACGCGACAATACTTTTATTTCCGTTTAATTCATTTTTAAACAATGAAACTTAAAATAAAACATAATGCAAAAGAACAAGTATAATATGCAGTGACCAAGAGACCCCTAATCAAAAGTTATTCGACGCAAACAAAATCGATACAATACTTTTTGGATTCAACGTCGAAACTTTTGAAAAAAGTAAAAATATTATGAGAGCAATAAACTTCCTTTAATAATAGGTTTGTTCCAGCAGAATGTTGAAAACATGTTAGCAACAATCGTAAAACGCAGAAATTGTTACAAACATTGGTCAGAAATGTTGGCAACAGTTTTCTGCTGGAACGAAAAATAAACAAGGCGTGCATACTGCTTTACGGCAATACAAGAAAGGTTATGTTGGAAATTTGTCAGTAATGTTTGAAGAAAGTTTGCAATTACGCTTCCAACATCTTAAAACTACTGCTGGAACAACAAACAATCGTAAAATGTTACAAACATGGCACTGCTGGAACGACAAATTTGACGTGCGCAGAATTCGAACGGTTTCAAACATTTCTGACAGCCTGCTGGAACAAACCTAATATGTATTAGATTTAATTAAATATTGATAATTGTAGTAGTAACAAAAATTGAAACCTAAAATACAAAATTGAAAAATAGTGTCTGTTCAAAGCCCGATTATTTTACCACAGTGTTCAAACAGAGCTTTTTTAGAAATTTAATTTTAGTTAAAAATATAGTGCTAAGCTTATCAATAAATGTTTTAAAAAGTATAATATTGCGTTCAGAACATTAGTAATCATGTTTTTGCTATTGATAACTTTTTTAAGTAAAAACCCTATTAAAATAGATGTCCATATTTTTTAAAGTTGTAGAAAAATAAAATACCAAATATGTGGTGCTTAGAGAAACTTTTAGAAGTGAATATTTACCGAAATTAAACTTTAATTGGGTTTTAAAAGGGTACCTACAAGCCTTTAAAATTATTTCCAAAAATAAGCCTATGTCGTAGATGTTTTAACTTTTGGGATGCAGGATAGTAAGGTTAAAAAAAACTTTAATTTTATACAATTTTATATTATCAGTAATACCAAACTAGATGGCTTAGGGATATTTGGTACACAAACGACAGAACGGCAAAATACCCATGAAACATGTTTATTGTACGGTCATTTGGACATTCTCAAACGCGATTTTCTCTACAACTAAAAATAAAAGGTTATGGATATATTATGGATTCTACATCAGGAATAACTTGTAAAATTTATATCCTAAAAATATATAGGATATTTTATTAAAATAATTAGGTAAAGGGTAAGTCTTAACTCCTTTCTTAAATAATCTAGAATACCCAAAATAAGCTCTGTTTCGTTTTTAAATGCCCACCCTGTATAGGCGTTAGAAATTTAAATTTTACAGCACCTTCAGTTAAAAAGGTAGTTGTATTATGGTGGCGTCAGAAGATAGAGTCTTTTAAAAGAATTAATTTAAACATTTTGATTTTTGTGATTTGTTTTCCATAAAACTGCATATGGTACGGTGGTTCAAACATCTTAACATAATTTTCTCCAAAACCAAAACATATAGTTTATGGATATGTCAGATAGATTTTATATTAAAACATGATTTGCACCATTCATCCCTAAGAGGTTTATATCACTTCTGGCTAAACCGGAATTAATACACAAATGCTTTTATATTTAAATTTGGAATCTGGTAATACAATACATATAACATTCATAAATTTAAAAGTTTACATTTTCACTAAAAGAAATAAAATGCTGTTTAGGAATTTCGTTGTCACCCGGTATTATTACACTGTAATAAATAGAATTTCCGATAGAAGAGAAGCTCTAAATACTTCACAATCCTGCATAAACAACGTAACAAGCGACGTCATTGATATATCAAATTGTCAAAGGAAAATATACGAAGGAAGAATGATAACCATAAAGATTACCCTAAAAACTTGAGTCTAAAAATAAACTCTTTCGTCAATGAGTGTTACAACCTAAATCGATATATAAAATATGTATAAAGGCCAAAGGGTTTTGGCAAAGGATCCCAAAGCAAATCATTTACCAGAAAGGCGACTCCGAGGTTTTTCTTTTCCTTTTGGTGTGTTTATTATTAATCCAAGTTCAGGGCTCTATATTGGTATAAACATTAAAAAGAATTAACTTACTTAAAAATAAACACTTATAAGATAAAAATTATATTAAATGTTAACCATTTTAAAATAAAATTGGTTAATAACATATACAGGGCTAGTAGAAAAACCGGAACGGTGGATTATCTCATCAACTGTCAAATTTTAGTAAAAAAATTAAAAATTGTTTTTGCAACGTTGCCAAGTTCAAAGTTTTCTTTGAAGGTTGAAAAAAATTTATAATTATAGAATACCCTAATTTTATGATTGTAATCAATTTTATTATGACCTAATATTATCTTTTTTACTCCTGTTAATTTCAGAGATATGGCATCATGCTTTTTTAGAAGTTAATGCAAAAGCGGCTATGTATGGTCAATTATCTAAAAAACGATCCAACCAATATTCGTTAAAATTAGTAAAGGGGTAAAAACGGACATTCTGAATTCATAAATAGCATTTGTACGACTTATTTAAGATTCGTTAAAAAAAGTCAAGGAAGGGGAATAAGAAAATTTAAATATAAATTATCGCAAATGCCATTTCTGAATTTAGAATGTCTAGTTACTCCCCTGTACTAATTTTGACGAATTTCAGTTGGATCGCTTTTCAGATAATTGACCATACGTGGTCGCTTCTGTATTTAAGCTTGACGCCAATAATTCGAAATTGACAAGAGTAAAAAACGATAATATCAGGTCATAATAAAGTTAATACAAGCAATTGATTATAATAATAAAAAATAGGGTATTCTTTTAAAATTTACTAATCTACAGACAAAAGCATAAACTAGGCAACCTTGCAAATACAATTTTTAAATTCTTCATGTTCAGTTACCCCTTGGCACAAAATTTAATTCATTTATATTTAACGGTTTCTGAGATAATTTACCGTTTCGGTTTCTTTTAACCCTGTATTACATTAATAAAGTATAAAAAGGTTTTGTTTATTTAGTAATTATTATTTAGTATGTACATAAGTACATAATATTATTAACCGACTAACCCAAATTTTTTTTTTTTGCGTAGGTTTTTTTAATGTTAATTTAGTTTATGATGGTTTGTTATTTTTTATCTCTATCCTCTGTATCTATCTAAAAAATCGATTGTCTGCAAAGTCGGTTTACTGACGATAGTTGAACGTGACAACGTCATAAGAAAATACTGATGGAATGGTTGCTATAGACAATTGACACCACATTCACTTTTCACTGCACTTCATACTTGACGAAAACATGTAAAGGTATTATTGTATAGCAGCTGTCCACGCCGACCGCTCACTCAAGTAGGAGAGAAACAGATTTCGAACGCTGCCGAACACAGGGCCTGATTGTGCCTCTTTGTCGCTCGTTCCCCGCTCTCGCTTAAACTTCAAGCCTTAAATGAAACTCCTTAGAGCGAGTTATTGCCGCATGATTCATGTTTTTGGTGCGTGCAGCCGGCTCTATCGAATTATAAGATGTTGTCACGTCAAAAACGCAACTATCTGGTAAAGTTAGGTAAGTAAGTATGTATAAAACCGCGTACAGACGTGTGTAATGTAACGTGCAACGCAATATGCAATGTAACAACAACAACAAAGGGTCTTAATGTCATTGGCGCAACCTTTCCTGCAAACAGGATTATCCGCATTTAAAAATAACATGTAGACCAAAAACGTTGTAGTACAGGATCTTTCTTTAGTTTAAAATAAAACTTATAAAGCCGGTTACCCAAAAAATATCGTCGCGGGTGGAAAACTCAGATATTTAATTAAAAACAATTTACAAAGTTGTTTTCTCTTCATAACTTTCCATCAATTCAAGTATTTTCTCTTTCGTCTACATTTTAACCTCGTTTTTAAGTGTTACTTGCAACATCACTCAAACACGTCCAAACGGATACTGCGAACTCACATCCAACGCCTTTGTGTTCGCGCAAAAATGTCGAGACTTGGGTGGATCGCGACAAAGGTTCCAGCGCCCATTACGCGCGCAACCGACTAAACAACGGAATCTTGTTGCATTGCATGTTGCATTTCAGGTTGCATTACTCCCGTCTGTATGTATCTCATATTCTCTTTGTTAAAAGTATCCTGCTCCTACAAGTAATTTAATATAATACATTTAAAAAAACAAAATTACTGTCATATTGATGGAAATAATAGCACAGACTTGAAGCTTGGCAGTTCTAATCAGGATCAAGAGACCTTGAAAATAAGGTTTCACTCTGTCCCCTCTTACTATTTACGATTTTGGGGTGAGTGGTGAGTCTTAGCACCTTCCTTAAATGATTTTAAATGCCCAAAATTAGCTCTGTTTTGTTTTTTAAATGGCCACCCTGTATATGCGTTCTTTAAAAAGTTAAGAATATTGATTTAATAATTAATTTTCCGAGAATTTTACAATTAGATTCTGACTTGGTATGGAAGGGATCGCCCTAGAAATGCACTCTTTCGAATAAAAAAGAATTTTTAAAATGTGTCTTGAATTAAAGGATTAATGGGTGAAAATTTACTAAATATACACCGATGCTTTGTCGTTTTTTAGGATCGTTTTAAAGTGGCACGTATATTGGAGAAAGCATGTACCCATGACGAGGTTGAGTAACCAACGCACGCCAGCATTGAGTGTTTTATTATTGGTTGTCAAATAGTGCATATATTCGGGCTTAGATTACTAAAAATATTATTGTTCTTGGTATAAATATTATATTTAACAGAGTTTTCCAAATTTTCGTTTTATTTTTCACTCACTGTGGGGAACTTCTACTCCTGGTCACTTGATGATGTGTTACTTCGACGAAACAACAAACGTCAACGATCTCTTATTTTATTATTTCGCCTCTTTGTGTCTGTTTTTATGTTTATTTATTCTTACAATAAAAGAACATTTAGTTTCTCCAATATAAGACCCACGCTATTTACTTGGTACTTGGTGGATACATTTTTTCCTTTTAGACCATTCAGGTTTTGATTTGCACCTGACAATGAACAGAGATAAAACTGCGAGGAACGTTGTGTTAATAATTAAGATAATAACAATAATAGTTCGATTATTTTTTGTGTTACGTTATTTACACTGGCGTAGTTAAAATTTAAGTGACTTTATCTAAAAACTGGGATATGAGACCCATACCAAATGTATACCAGATGAATATAAGAGTGGTCTTAAGGGGAACACTTTGTTAAAGAAAATTTTAATTCCCCCCTCACCAGAAAAAATGCATAAAATTTTGTCGACAAATTCCAAATTTCGCTAAAATATCAACGTTTTTCGATAATTAGAGATCGTTGCAAAATTTTGTATTAATAAATTGTGATGTGAAAAAGTTCCAACTGGCTATAGTTTTTTTTTTATATGGATTTGTTTCAAATTTTGAATTTGTGGATGACATTTTGTTAGTTGGAAAAATCAACTTTTTTGCAAATTTCAAAATTAAAATTTTCTTTACCAAGTGTTCCACCTAAAGCCATGCTATAGGCTTTAGGTGTGTTATAATTTTGGTGTGGATCACATGCCTTAGTTTTTGTATATAGTCATTTGAAAATAATATTCACGCCAGTGGGTATTAAGCAGTCATTGAGTAGCAGTACATCGTGAAACTGAATCCGATTTAACCTATTGGATCGAACCTAGAAACGTGTTCCAACTGATTGATTTCAAGGTTTCGTTCGAAATTGACCAATCATAGCCCGTTTCAAGTTCGATCCGATTGGTTAAAACGGATTTAGTTTAACGATGTACCTCTTCTTATTGTCTTTCATACTTAGAAAAAAGTCTTAAGATATATCATAATAATATGTCTTTGTTTTTTAACCTTTCGCCCCTTACTATTCTTGATAGAGCACTTTAGAGGTTTAGTTCTTTTTATCTTGCTCGTTTATTTATATACACTTTATAACATACAAGAGCTTATAAAAATTTATGAATTCGTTTATTCAGTTTTAGAAGTTAATTTAGTAAAGTTAAAAAGTTTAAATCGAACTTGATTGTCTATGTGGGAGTTACGAATTGTTTTGAGTATAATATTGAGGAAATTAAGATTTTTCGATTGGAAGTAGAAGTTTTAAAGGATTTTAATTATATGTGTGTTGTAAAATATATTTTTTTAATTCTAATCATAAAAGTTTGAACTGCATGAGCAAATAAAAATTAATAATAAAATATAATTGATTACATATGAGATTAAATATAGAGTATATCCGCGTAAGCTGACGTCATATTAAAAACTTTTTCCACGACCGTTAACTGCTGTTTTTTTAATCTTTAACATGGAGTTAAAATACCCCATTCATGTACACTACATAAAATGTTAAAAACTAACTTTTTTAACACTTCGAAGCTTTTTTCACACTTTGAATTAGTGTTTTGTTTCAGAGCCTTCTACAATAAACTTAAATATCAATTTATGCAATGTAACAGTAAACGCGACATCAGCTGAACCAAACGATCAAGTTACCTTTGATTTCGTCATTACTTCTTTTAGTTCATGTATCACTAGTTTTAAAATTTGACAGTTAACAAATAAATTTAAGTGTGTTTTTAAAAAAGTATCACTTTATGCAATTGTTACATAAATAACTATTATTACTTTATTTACAAAAAGACTGTTCTTTTAAAACAAGTTCTGCATGGTCCAAAACCTAAAAGACAAAACATCAGAAATCAAATTGTTTTGATCTAAGTTTGCTTATTTTTAAGTTAATTTTATTTCTTAATATCTTTATTTTTATAACAATATTTGAAATTCTTAAAAATGTAGGTACTCTTGAACAAAAATCTCATTTTTTGCCAAATCCATTAAATGACTGATACAATTAATTATTTAATTTAACTTGTCCAATTTTTTTTAATTTATTTTATTTTGTTATTTATTAAAAAGAAAAATATTATTTAAGCTTAAACATGGGACAAGAAAGGCTCTTTAATCTGGCAGATTTAGCTATACAAGTATAATTTGAAATTTCCAAAATAATAGTGTGCTATATGAGCGTCATAGAGAACCATTGGGTTGCAAAGCTTAGATGATAAGAAAAAAGTGTTATAAAATGTATACCTTTTCATAGGTGGAAGAAGCGGCTATAGATTTTTAATTATGTAAAAAAAAAGACTGTTATTATTTCGGCTCGTGAAAATCGTTCAAATGTTATCGGATTATATATTTTTTGTTATCCTTATATTATTTTCTTTAAAATAAAAAAATGTATTCACGCTGGAGAGTGTCAAAATGACCTGCGTTAAATTCAGAATTTTTTTGGATGGGAGTTTATTATTTTCGGGGGTGTCTAAGTAACCAAAAAATTGAAGAGCCAAAAAGGTTAAATCCAAACAGCTTACTTTATGCTTTTCTTGACGCTTTTGTATATCTACATAATATAGCAAGTTGTATACTTTAAGATTACATTTATACTTATGATTTGACACCAAATTTCTCCTGAGGGAATTTGTTTTAGCTTCGGAGGGGCATGTCCCGTTCGGGCCACACCCTGAATTTAACTCTAAAAATTATATTTTTTTACAACTTTGAAGCCCTCCGCTTTTTTACGTCACTCTCAAATTGTCAGAATAGTGGCATATACACTGTTTAGAAAGTTATTAACTTACCCTATCCTAATCTGACGAGCTCAAAAATAGCTGATGGATGTACTTTTGTTTTGTACGATCTGCCCTGTATATGGAGCTCATATTTGGTGGAGGTACTTAACCGTGTGCAAGGTATCCTCCAGTGTATTAATCTGCCATGCTGTAGTAATGTAGTAAATCCCGAAATCCCCCCTTGGGCTTCTCTACCATAATGAAAGTCGCAGGTAACGTCAAAATGAATTTACTCAAAAATTTTAAAGACCAAAATCTATTAAAACTCCTATTTCAAATATCTAAACCATTTTTTCAATACTATGAAAAACATAGTAGACGTTTCAATTTTAGCATCCGGTATACACGTTTATTTTTAAGTTGATATATTATTTTTAACGCAATATAGAATTTAAAAAATAAGAACATTTCTGAAATAAAATTATGTTGGGAAATGCTGCGTTTCCAAAATAGAGAATGTTAGTTTTAAGAAAAAAAAGCTTTTTTATCATAACTTTTCTACCACTCCAGATATGTCCACAAAATTTGGTACACCTTTTTTAACTATTACATTACATTTTTTGCTGTAAAAGTTTCTAAAAAAATTAGCAGTGGCGTTTGAACAAGATTTGTATTGAATTTTTTTCAAGAATAAAATAGTACGTCGCTGATTTTTCCTCGAATCAATAATATTTTTTAAATATATTTTTTTAATAATTTTATATTTTATTATTTTTTAGTACGACGAACGGTTTTTGTTAAAAAAATAAAAGCCATTTTGCTGTACGGCAAAATCGGTAAAATCTGATATGGAGTTTTATATGTAAAATTTTTTTTGTCTAATTTGTAGTAAAAAGGTCAAAAACTTACATTACATAATATAAATCTAATAAAAAATATTCAGTAGTAGTTTTTTTTATAAAAGTCAAAAACGAATTTTACATACAAAACACTATATCAGTTTTTAGCGATTTTGCCATACATTAAAATGGCTTTTATATATTTTTGTGAAAACCGTAGGTCGTATGAAAAAATAAGAAAAGAATAAATAATCTCCAAAGTAAATAATTATTTTAAAAATAATATTGGTAAGAAAGTTGCGGCAACTCCGATTTTGACGAAATTTGGTATACGGGGCTTTTTGGGGCGCTAATCACGAATCTAAAACAGGGTTGGATGGGCTCGAACAAACCGGCCCTGGCAATATTTTTTTATTCGGCCCTCATTTGGACACAAAAATTTCACAGTTAAGAAAACGAAGCCACCTATTTTTAATATTTTAATATTATTAATATTATATGTTTCACAAATAATGACAAATTAAAAAAGTAAAAATCGTACAAAATTTTAATATATAACAGTAGGTACGCTAGTTATTATTCATAGCTTAATGATTTTTTAATAATGAACTTGAAGCTGCAATTTTATTTATGATCTCAAATTCATAATTCGGGAAGTCCCGCTCGGCGGCTCGAAATACTCGAAAAGCAATAATGCCAACTGTCGCGTATATTCTGTTACACAAGCCAACGAGTAACGCAGAAGCCCGGTCTGGATCCGACATAAAGATTTTTTTAATTTTATTGTTTAATGTCTTAAAAGTTTGGCAAATATTTAAAAATAAATATTATTAAGAGGCTTCATACGCCTGCAAAAATGACCAAAAAGGGCTTTTCTGGATAGATGAGATCTAAGAATCTAAAAGGTTTTTTGATATGGGGTTTTGAAATATCTGTTCAGAAAGGACAAAACTAGACTTCTGTAGTTTTATTTTTTTTATTAGGCCTAAAATCATATAAAAACAATGCCCAAACATTCTAATTTTCTGAATGAAGGATGAGGTAATTTTCAAGGCTATATTTTAGCTGTTTAGAATTAACATTTCAAAAATTAATTCTACAGATGTCTAGATTAATCCATTAACTAACAATTCTATAAAAAATATATTAAAAAGCGCTAGTTTCTTAGATCTCATCTATCCAGAAAAGGATTTCAACGCAGTTTTATCGGCTGAATTCTAATATCGTTGATTGATTGATAGTCGATATTGTTAATTGATAATGGGTAATCGATCGTACTAAACGTCAGCCCGATCTGTACTATTTTGAACCATTCTGTACTATTTTTGAAATTTCCTTGGCTGAATTGGATGTACGCTCTTAATCTGAAATAGATAAGTCGGGCCTGCGGCCCGACCGGCCCAGATTATACCGGCCCACCGGGCATTTGCCCGGTTGCCCGGTCGTCCCATCCAACCCTGATCTAAAATTTTCGTTCTCGAGATACTCATCATCAAAGTTAAAATTTAAACTATCCTTATTTTTACTATAAGACCCATTTTTGCACCAAATTCCTGATATTACACTTAATTGGCACACAATATTTCATTTAACATTAGAAAACCTGTTTATTTTTTTTTCTTTCATTAATTTAAAGCCTTTCTTTATTAATTTAAAAGGCTTGCTTTAAATCAAGTCGCCATGTCTAAAATCGTTATAAACATAGGTGTATGCAGCGTTTTAGGGGTAAAAGGTTTGAAATTTAATAAAAAAACGTGTAAAATAACTAAACAAACACATAAAAATAGTGTGCCAATTTAGTGTTATCTCAAGAATTTTGTGCAAAAAGAAGGCGGAATATAGTGAAACTAAGGATAGTTTGAATTTTAACTTTGATGATGAATATCTCAAGAACGAAATGTTATTGAAAAAATCTTTCAGATTCGTAATCTGTGCCCCAAAACCCCCGTAAATTAAATTTCGTCAAAATCGGAGTGGCCGCAACTTTCTAGACAATTACCATAAAAATAATTTGAAGAAAAAGCAGTGGCATACCATTTTTTTCTTGAAAGAAATTTAATACAAATTTTTACAGCAAAAATATAATGTAATGATAAAAAAAATGTAACAAATTTTATGAAAATATCTGGAGTGGTAGGAAATTTATAATAAAAAGGCATTTTTTTCTTAAAACTTTAACACCCTATATTTTGGAAACAAAGCATTTTCGTACATAATTTAATTTGATTTTTTTTATTGTCTTGTATTCTATACTGTATTAAGAGGAATTTATTAACCTAAAAATAACTCTGTATTAGTCATCAAGTCATCATGATAATTATAATCAAAATACGCTTTTCCTCCCGTTGCACCCCTCAATGCCCAAATAAGAACACCGCTGTCTGGTCGCCCTACCCTTTACTTGTAGTGTAACACTAAGTTTAACAAGCGTAAACAATGACCCATTGTTAGAAATATATCTTAAGGTATCACCTCTAAAAAATGGGTCAGAATTATCATATTCATGTCGCCGATCCATAATTTGTTGACAGGTCTTTTTTGTTTTACACCATAGGAGTAAAATACCCGTGATGGCGTTTATGAATATTTATATAAGATTTTATTAATGGGATACGGGTTGAAATATTGGGCTATTTATGATTATATAAGGTTTACTAATAAGAGCGTCAGGGCTTTAAAATGTTACTGTAGCAATATAGCTTAGAACCATGTCACCAAACTGTCAAAGTTGTGTTCAGTAATGTCTAACAAATTATTATGAAAAGATAAACGATTCCACAACGTGTAGAAATTATTATAATTTTAATTATCTAATTTTAATTTGATTGCTAATTAATTACTTTTGATTCTAGTCAATTAGCCAGCTCCCTTCCTTCCGGTCATATGTGCGATGTCGCAACATAAGCTTTCCAGGACTTCGTCGTTGGAAAATCTGGATAGTCGAGGTTGTAGATCCCAAAAATTCCTATCTGATTAATTTTTAAAAGCTATGAGATGCATTAATTTCGAAAATCTGTCAATACTGACGCCCCCAACGGCGCCCGCCTCCATTTTTCGTCATTGAAAAACTCCTCGTGCAGCACGCCAAACAGAAAAATATCAGGTTATAGGAATTTTCACCCACAGTGCCTAGCTCCAGAAAAAAGTTGCCTTTTAATTTAGCAGGGAGCAGAGGCGCACTTACAGCCTTGCCGCCTGTAGGCTATTTCATTTTCGCCGCCCGTAGGCTATTTCATTTCGCCGCGCCCCCAGCCTTGCCGCCCGTAGGCTATTTTATTTTTGCCGCCCATTTCCTAATCTTTTTCCGTCTGAAAAACTTTAAAAGACCACCAAAAAAAAAAAAAAAAGGTCCTCACTTCCATTTCTTTCGATTGTACGTACAAAGAATAATTCCAAATCCAACAAAATTATTAATCATGAGAAAATTTTGAAGAGCAAAAAAAACAAAAAAGGTCCTCACTTCCATTTATTTGCCGCCCCCAAAATCCGCCGCCCTAGGCTTCAGCCTACTCAGCCTATTGACAAAGGCGCCACTGGCGAGGAGTTTTCTATCTTCCTCGGGGCACCAGAACGTTGTCTACGTACTCCATGCACGATACCACGTGAGAACCCGCTATGAACTCCCATCCAATATCTAACTACCAAGAACGAACGAAAACTAAAAATTAAATTATTAAGGTTTATCATTAGAATGCGGATTATTTCGAGAAATGGAAATGTAAACTGGCGGCCTAGATCATGCGATCGCTTACCCTCGGATTATTTTCTGTAAGGCTATCTAAAATCTAAGGGCTACAAGAACGAGCCACGAACCATTTATGACTTTAAGCTGAACATTTCTTGCACCATTACAATTTTACCGGGTGATGATTTGGATCGGTATCAATCCGAAATTGCGCCAAGAATCCATTTAACTGAACTAAGTAGAGGAGGATATATAAACACATTTTTTTTTAATTTAATGATATAAATTTGTTTCTTGAATAAAATAAAAATGAAGTACATTTTACTTGTAGTTATTACTTAGTGGCATTTTAAAGTTCTGACGCTCTTATTGGTAACCCCTTTACATGGTCGCCCAATTGTCCGAAATAGTATATTACATTACAAGGGTGAAAACTGACATATTTCACACGAGTGGGAATATGGTTGCACGAGGCGTCAGCCGAGTGCGACAAACCCACGCGTGTAGAAAGTGATTTTCACACAAGTAATGTACACTATTTTTCCTACAACCATAAGTTATTCACCAAAAAACAATAAAAGTTGTTTGTCTTCACGGAAAAAATAAGAAAACAGTTCAAAACTTTGCATCACTAGGGTGATATATACTTTTCCTTACTGCGATATATTATACTGTTTAACAATATTTTTATATTAAAAATCAGCTACCTAGTTGCTTTTTATCATTTAAGAATTAAAAAAGATCCTCATTTAAAAAATATTGCATGGCTTTTTCAATGTAAATCCCTTTAACAGCCTGATAACTTCAAATTTATTTTAATGACAGCGATGACAGCTTTATATTATACTTTTGCAGCACTAGTGTTGTAAAGTACTTTTGCAACACTAGTGTGATATAAGGCATTTTCTATGCATGAAAACAGTGTGCTATTTATTATTTTCACATGTGGTCGTAGGAAGAAACAATATTTTTGTTGTGCAACGAAATAGGACAAAAGTTGTTTCACAAATAGACATACGCTACACGGACAGATTACGTTTCCAATGGCTCAAATTTGGCCCACTAAACGCCGGCTAGCTCGCGTAAAACTTAGTTCTGGTAAGTATCAAACAAAATGCGATTTGCGAATTTCGGCACGTGTTCTAATTGGTCAACTTCAAATGTGTCGTTCAAAATTGACCATTTAGTACACGTTCCGCAATTTGTAAATTCCATTTTGTAAGTATATAAACCTAACTTTACTCTCGTTTTACACTTGCTTAGCCGGGCCGCATATTCAGATGTAACAGTCAAAATATCCACTTCGCCGAGCCGAAAGCGGCCGAAGTTTTTTTATATGTAACGTGCACGACAGCACTTAAATGGACATCCAGACTGTTACATTAATCGCATTTTTGCATTATGTACATTTCATGTTTTAAAAGCATGCTGGCGTTGGCTTACTACTGCAAAAAATAAAATTCCAAAGACACATAATCAACTTTATTACCAGTTATTGCGAAAGATTGTATACTCAAACTCAGAAGATAAGCTTTTGAAGCCAAAAAAATATTGGGTGAACAATGTCAACATTCCAACTTTCTTAAATATGTGGAAAATATGTATTTACGAATTGAGACTTGGTGTTCGCTTTACAGGGTTAATTTGATTTTACGCGGCTCGGACACAAATAATTATGCAGAAGTAATGTTCCGATTACTCAAGGATATACCTTTAGATCGCACAAAAGCCTTTAATCTTACTCAATTAGCTGATTTTATATGTACTGGATTTGAAAGATATTATCAACAAAGAATTCTTGATATTGTCTTAAACCGTGAGACTAAAGCAGTTAAACTAAGATATTTGCCAAAAGAATTGTCTGAAAATGGGAATATAAAATACATAGGAAATCATCAATATGAAGTTGTAAGTTTTAGTGACCCTAATATTACTTATCAGATAGATATGATAACATGTATGTGCAGTTGTCCAGTTGGATATAATGGAAAGCACTGCAAACACCAAGCTGCAGTATTTTCAAAATTTGTCATTTTAAAAGTAATTAATACTTTAACAGACGATAATAAAATATTGTTTTATCAAATTGCTACCGGTAAAGAACCAAAAAGACATTATTTTATCCATTACAATCACATGAAACTTTAGACACCTGTCATACATCAAACCGAGCATCAAACTTAATAAGTCCTAATGAAGTGGATGCTTCTATCACAGAACCAAACACAGAACCAAAGGTACCGAAAGAATTTCACGCGGTAGAAAACTTGGGTTCGGAAATTGAAGCAACGAAAACAGCATGGTTGGCATATAGTAATGCAATTTTAAAGCACATTGAAGATGATCCAGAACAATTCCTACCAGCTGTCAATCGGCATTTGGATAATTTCAAGAAATATGCTACTTCTGTACCATCCCTATTATCAGGTCTCCACACAGCTTACAAATACAAGGGAGCACTTAAAATCCAATCAGGCAAAGCTGTTAATTATAAAATTTCAAGAAAAGGAGTAAAAATTAGTGTTCAGCCAACTGCCGTTGCTAGACGAAAATCCAAAATCTCTGGTAAAAGAAAACTCGTAGGAAGACCCTCTTTAAATAGCAAAAAATCATGTGTTACAGCACCACATTCATTAAGTGTATGCGTAAAGAACAACCGTGGTTTGGGATCCAACAAATCAAAAAAATAAATTATTTGTATTTGACTGTTTTCCTTGTCACTTTATCATTATCACTTTAATAAAAAATATTATATTACTTAAATATATTTTAGATTAGAGGTGTTTTTTTTATTATAATACATAATAATGTGCAAAAATACTAAATTTAAATAATTAATGAAATAAAAAAATAACAACATTAGGAAACTGAATTTGGAAAGTTTTTTAGTCTATAAAGGTATACTCCTCGGTATAAGCCAACATAAACTTAATAAAAATATACTATACCTAATTAAATCACATCAAAGAATGTGTGTAAATATTCTAATTATTATTGAAAAAATATAAATTAACTAGTTATATGTAACAGTCTGGATGTCCATTTAAGTGCTATCGTGCACGTTACATATAAAAAAACGTTCGGCCGCGTTCGGCTCGGCGAAGTGGATATCTTGACTGTTACATCTGAATATGCAGCCGGGCTGGACAGACTGATAAAAAATATGCAGTCTGAGAGCTCTGCATATTGTGAGGTCGTTTGGATATTTTCAAACGCCATTTTTGATAAAATCAAAATAGTTAGGTAATGCATCTATTAAGGGTTTTATATTAGAAAGGACCTGCGCAAATAAAATGGTAAAAAATATACAAGGCGTTCCTCTTAAAATACCAAACTTTATATTATTCCGGATAAACCGGAGGTAATACACCGATGCTATTATATCTAAAATTTGTATCCGGTGATACACTATAAAGTCTCTAAATTTAAAAACTATACGGTTGCACGGAAGGAAATAAATTACTGGAAAGTAATTTCTTTCTCACTCGGTATATTTGGTGTAAGTCTCATGTCTGACATTTTAGATCAGAAAAAATGAAAATCTACTACAACTACGCACCTGCATAAACTCTTACTTTGGCTCTTTTTAGCACATTAAATAATATAAGACATTACCGCTTATCATAATAAAATAAATTAAATTTAGCAGCTGTAAACAACATCCTCGCGCAACACTCTGCATAATCAAAGATCGGATTATATATTTTAAATATTATTACCAGCATCAACACCCACCAAGTTAAAACCCAACAGTAAATAAAATTTTTATATGTGGCTACCTTGTTAGCAGAATGTGCCAATAATGTCCCCGGTGAGGCGGTCAGGGTTACTGCGCTCAACCACGATAATAAAATCCCCCATAAATTCAGAGAAGTTAACGGAGGAGTGCGTGAGAAAAGCCGCTGAGGTCCGTTTGCGTCGGGAAGATGGGTAAGATGAGAACAGCCACCCGCTGATTTTATTTTTGGTATATGAGACTTAAGAGAAAGGCGTATTTATTGAAATTTAAAAAATGTAGTTATGTAGATTCAGTATTGTCTGTGTGATCCTTAAAATACACTAAAGGACAAATAATGTAGATCATTTTGAAATTTGGCTTTTCTAAAGTTATCCTTGTAAAACTGAGAATTATTGGGTGTATTTCAGGAACTGTGGCTACCTGGTGAGCAGAATGTGCCAATAATGTCCCCGGTGAGGCGGTTAAGTTACTGCGCTCAACCAAGATAAAAAATCCCCCATAAATTTAAAAAGATTAACCAAGGAGTGCAGTGAGGAAAAGCCGCTGAGGTCCATTTGCATCGAGAAGAAAGGTAAGATGAGAAGAGCCATTCGCTAATTTTATTTTTTGTATATGAGACTTAAGAGAAATGCGTATTTAAAGAATTTTAAAAATAAAGTTATGTAGATTCAGTATTGTCTGTGTGATCCTTAAAATACACTGAAGGACAAAAAAGTAGATCATTTTGAAATTTGGCTTTTCTAAAGTTATCCTTATAAAACTGAGAATTATTGGACAAATTTCAGGAACTGTGACTACCTGGTTAGCAAAATGTGCCAATAATGTCTCTGCGCTTAACCACGTTCATAAAAATCCCTCATAAATTCAGAAATGTAAACGGAGGAGTGCGTGAGGAAAGCTGCTGAGGTCCATTTGCATCGGGAAGATCGGCAAAGATGAAAACAGCCACCCGCTGATTTATATCTTTGCATATGAGACTTAAGAGAAATGGGTATTTATTGAATTTTAAAGAATGAAGTTATGTAGATTCAGTATTGTCTGTGTGATTCTTAAAATACACTGAAGGACAAAAATGTAGTTCATTTTGAAATTTGTGGATAACTGGTTAGCAGAATGTGCCAATAATGTCTCCGGTGAGGCAGTTTGCATCGAGGAAGATGGGTAAGATGAGAACAGCCACTTGCTGATTTTATTTTTTGTATATGAGACTTAAGAAAATGGCGTATTTATTGAATTTTATGTAGATTTAGTTGTGTTTGTCTCATTCTAAAAATGCTCTAAAGAGCAAAAATTATATCTAGGTCATCTTAAAATTAGATTTTCCAAATTTTACCTCGTAAAACTGCGAATAATTGGACGCATTCCGGGACCTGCAGGGATAAAGCACTTTTTACAGCGGTAAAGAATACAGTAAGTCCTTCACCCAGCCCCCTTTAATTTTTTACTTTAGGCCTCTTAGTTTTTAAAAATCTGACAAGCCGTTTCAGACCTAGAGCCGTTTGAAATTTGGCCTAAATATTGTTATTATTTCGGCTTGGGAAATGGTTCAAATCGTATTGAATTATATATTTTTGGTTATCCTTGAATTTTTTTCTTTAAAATAAAAATAAATAACCACGCTCGAGCATGTCAAAATGACGTTTGTTTTTACCACTTTGTAGCCCTCCGCTTTCTTCTCGTTACTCTCAAATTGTCTGATTAGTGAAATATACACTCTTTAGCATGTAATTAACTCACCCTATTTTAATCTGACCGCACGACAATTTCTGATAGATATATTTTTGTTTTTATGATCGCCCCTGTATACGGTGCTCATATTTGGTGGAGGTATTTAATCGGGTACAAGGTATCCACCGGTATATTTTTCTGACGCTTTGTAGTACCTATAGAAATCCCCTCTTGGGCTCCCCTACTATAAAAGGCCTTTAAAACAAAGTGCTTCATAACTTCTTTTTCCATTTGAAAAAAAAAGAGTTGCCAGTGATGATGACAAACTGTCATTTTTTTTAAAGCTTGTAACCCTGTAACGAAAAAAAAGTATTTTCGAGCATAATTTTATTTAAGAATTTTTCTTATTTAATTGCATTTTATACAGTGTTAAAAAAATACCTACTTAAAAGTAACCCTGTATATATGTATTGCCCCATCATATTTGAAATATACCCAGATTGTTGTCTTCGAAAACCAGATTATCGATCAGTTATCTATTTCTAACACTAATCAACACAACTCATTAGACGAGTAAGATTTTAATTTTAAACAATCAATTAATCGTTAATAATTATTTTTACCTACCCAAGTCTGAGAAATAAACACGTTCAAAAAGTAATTCAGAGACATATCAAGGTAAAAATCTCTGTAATTGGTTCACACCGAAAAATCAAGATGGAAGTACAGAGATAAGAATTAAGGCTGCCTTAGTAGCTAATTGGGTCTTAAAAATGCGTTTTTAACGATTTTTAGAGAAAAAACAACGCGTTTAATCTTTCTGAAGATAAGGTTATCTTAGTTCTTGATTCTTTAAGATGAGCCATTTTTAAAACCCTCACACTAAACATTTTTAACATTTAAGAACGGAAAAATTGAAAAATTAAAGAAATTTAATTTAGCTTATTATTTACATTAAAAATATGCTGTTATATTGTTGTAGATGATTATTCTACTAAACTTTATTTCCTCTATAAGATGGCGCGTTAGTCACACAATTTCCAATTCACGCATGAGCAATTGCCCCAGGGGCGTAGCTCCAGCCGTATCAGCTGTATCAATGATACGGGGCCCCCGAGCTATAAGGTCCCCAAATGTGCGTGAGCAAAAATTAGTAATAAAAAACTGTAAAATTGTCGGTTTATTCAGGGCCGTATTAACCCTATGAGGCGCCCTAGGCTACAAATCCTAGAGCGCCTATTTTGGGTGAGAAAAAAAAGGTCCTTACCTCCGTTGCACCCATTTTATTTAAAGCACCTTATTCACAGAGAAATTTGTTCTTATACCCACCCGACCTAAACTTTTTTAAAACTCCTCTCCTCTGTCTAGCGCCTCCTACTCCCCTGTCTGGCGCCTATTTCTTTCATGGCGCCCTAGGCTGTAGCCTAATCAGCCTAATGGATAATACGGCACTGGGTTTATTTGGAAAAGTGGGACCCTATAAAGAGAAACAATGTGTTTGAGAAAAGAAATCCCTTTTTTTTTGGTCTTCAAAATTTTTTGGGACCCCCTACTCATTTTGATACGGGGTCCCTCCAAGGCACGCCACGCCACTAAATTGCCAATTGTAATTTCTAGATGGCACAAATATTAAGAAATTTTTCAGAAAACTGCCATAGTAGAATTCCTCTTTAAAACATACTTCAAAAAATGTATGTAAATTATATTTCAAATTTTTCGTTTACAAGATATAGGATGTTGGACTTTTATAATTTTAAAAACACTTACTTTAGTAATATTGACTGCCAAGGGGTTGGAACTGTCAAAACTTTCTGCCGAAAAAGAAATATTTTTTAATAGGCACTCAAGAAACATATATAAAATTTAGCTTTTACAAAATAACGAAAGTTATGTTTCAATTAATTAACCTTTGGTACCTGGTACCTGCCACTATGAGTCAAACTTTATAGTCTACCATTGCTTCTACCTATGTTGGAAACATGCACTGACAAACTTTAGCTTTTACAAAATGGCGAGGGCCTGACGCTTACAGACTTTATTATCTGAAATGGGTTGGTAGGTATTTTACCAAAGTAGGGTATCGAACTGAAACCGCCTATAATCTAGCAATATGTGGAATAGGCAACTTATGTTACATGTCTGTGTATTTGGGTTGTCGTCCTGCCTTAAATGAGCCTATCATAAATTTTGGTAAAAAAATAGGTCATAAAAGATAACAGAAAGTAGCGTTAAGAGGTGATTTTACAATGTCGTGTTAACCAAGGTTAATTTATATATACTTTAAATAGGTTGCGACACATCCACGACTGCGAGCGACACGAAGTCAGGTGTCGCAAGGAAAATGTTGGCAAGACTGGGTAAAGTAATTATATTTTGACAGCTGATGATTAATCCAGTGGCGTCCAGAATTTGTGCTTTTATTTTACATTGTTTTTCAAGTGATATTTGTAAAAATATGTGATCCCAAAGGTTTTTATTTAAAGTCTAATAATACTATAAACTGTATTTCTCCGGCACTGATAAACATGGCCGAAAAATAGTTACTGCGGCGTCAACACACGTCAAACCAATATGGTCGTATGCGCGACCTTATATATAGAGGGACTCTGGTGTTAACAGACTTAGAGTTAAATTATTATGTGGTTGAAGTCCTAGCTAAATTTTAAAATCCGTCAAATGCATTGTCACCTAGATTTAATAAATAGGGTTCGCTTCTATCATAGGAGTATACTAACTCAAGGGTTTACTTGATATTGTAGGAGCCGCTTTTAGACGTCTCAGTAACCAGAAGATTATTTTAAAAAAAGATCATGTAAATAGGTGCAGTAGAACTCTGTAAGAAAGTGTCTGAAAGTGTTGGCTTTGCTCTTTAAATATATAGATGTTGTTAACAATCGGTAGCTAGATTTAAAAAATTCTTTTTGTATGGCCAGGTCTAAACTGTGAAGGATATTTCAAAATAGGATACTGTTCTTTTAAGTCCTAAGTGTCTTAACTTTTGCAAAGTGGTCAAGTAAAAAAAAAAGCTTTTTGTACCACTCTGTATCTTAAAGTTTAAGAAATTTGTAAGATAGGTTTAAAAACTTTTTTTTTTTCTAAAATTACACATTACACATTTTCACACATGATTATACAGAAAGTATTTTTTTATCCTGATATTTTAAAAAGGGCTGCTCAAATAAAATTTTACTACATATACCTTTTTAGGTTAAAAAATTTTGAAGAATAACATTTTTATCTAAAGGATTAGCTTAAGAAAGTTATTTTTGTTTTAAATGTGTGCAAGATACTGTCAGTAGTGCTTTCTAGAGTTAACAGAGAGTAGATTCAAATTTTTACCCTACTAAAACCTCTTTAACCAAATTATTTGAGAATATACCAAATAGTATCTGGGTCGGTAATAAAATTCACTTCATGATAACACTTTACAACCTTTTTAAGGAGATTCATTTTCACGAGTCTACCGCGGATATAGATACCGCCATATATGGAAGCGGCGCGTTAACGCAGCCTGTCAATGTCATATGTTTCGGGTGTCAGACTGGGAAAACGCGTCTCTCTTTTGTCGTGGGTATCGGGTTGGGCGGGTGTGGTAACTGTAAGACTGTATGATTTTTGGCTTAATCTTTAAAAATTGCGTGCAAAAGATTGTGGAAAAAAGTTACGCGTTTGCCCGGTCTGACACCCGAATCATTTGACTGGGTTAAAGCGCCGCTGTCATATATGGCAGTATGAATATTCGTGGTGGACTCGTTAAAAGGAACCGCTCTAAAAAGATTTTAAAAAGGTATTATCATAAAGTGAATTTCATTAGTATCCCAGCGACTAAAAAAGATTAACAAAATCAGTTATAAAAGCTAAAACCAATTTAAATTGTTGATACTGTATTTTTGAAATCATCCACTTTTGAACTGAGGTAAGGTTGATAAAATCACCATAATTTAGCCTTAAAAGCTTATAGCAGCATTTTTTTGCACCCTGTATATTTAATAATTTTAGAGCTACATTTGGATCAAAAAAATAAAATCTCAAAGGGACGAAAAATATTATTTCCATCCATCCATCCATCAAATCCTTTCTAAGCAAAGACATTTAAAAAAATGGTTTCACCCTACTGCCCAACCCTTATTTGATAGCCCTGTATTAACACTTTATAAATAATCTTGTCATATCGGAATTTATAGTAAACATATTATGCGTTCAAGGTGGCGCCTATGCTTAAACCAATAAAACAATATCAAATAATAAATTTCCCCGTGGAAACAATAAAGGATCATCGTTAATCCTCTGAATCGTATTGGGTATTAATTTTATCCTCGTGTGTTTTTTAATTCTAAGTTATTTGCTCAGGCATACATTGCGTAAGTATTTTTATATTGTTGTTAAGGATTTAGGTGAAAAAAATATGTATTTATCTAGAGAAAATAAGCGGAATCCTAAATTGTAAAACATATACTTCTACGTTTAATTTTTTATTGCGTATACAGGCTTGGACTTTATTATTAAAAATAAAATGGGGAGAGGGGGCAGGTATATATTTTGTTTAACTTTAGAAAAAAGGTCTATGTTTGTATTTTTTTATTCTTTGGATAATCCCCAAAGGCTAAAAGCCTAAATACTACCGTACCGTGGGTGTCATGGGACTAAAATGCGTCACGGTTTGGGAGCAAGGAAAGACCTCCGCGGGCAGCAGGTGTCACATTGTAGGAACTCTAGGTATAAAAGAACGAACAAAATGGAAAATTCGGGGCCTGTCCAGTTGAACCGTATAGAGATGCCAACGTGCGGCACCATAAGTTTCTCTGTTGGAAACCGTGAATGCAGAAATTATACTGGACAATTATTTAGAGCACAAGCCGTGGAAATACCTATAAAAAAGCAATAAATCCCCCACAGTCAGAGGATGTGGAGGATCATTAATAAGGCGAATAGCTCTTCTCTGAATGAAATTTGGAATAATAAGGCTTTTGACACAATACTAAGCGTCAGCGGCCAGCGTTAAGCGGAAAATGTAAGAGCGCTGTCTTTGATCCTTATGCGAGAATAAAAGAACTTGTTTTTTTAATTAGCCGCGCGACCTGACGCTGTGTTATCGTGCCCGAGGCCTAAGGGTTGTGGGGGATGCCATGCCCCAGATATGAGAACAATATTTTAAAGAGGTCAAATTTGGGACACATACAAAATGTATATAAGTTAGAAGGGCAAAATCCAAGCTTTTTGAAGCTGCCGTGGCTGTAGATACAAGGGGCCATTTGCTTAGAAAAGCGAGTATTTACTTATAGAAATGTGATGCTGCATGAATAGCAGCATCACTTTTTATAAGTAAATACTTGTACTTGTAAGCAATTTATTCATACGGTTGAAGTTGATCCTTCTCTACCGTATACTTATAAGTAAAAGAATTTGTTTCTTTTTATTCATATGGTTAAATGGTTTATGCTAGTTAAGGTTATTTTCAAATAGACTGCCACGAAATTGAAAGTGTCTTTGCTCTCCAAAACTTGGCCGCTTATAAGTAAAGGATGTGTATTTGATGACTTTTTTCGCGACAAGGAACATGATTGTGTTTTGGATGCATTAAAATGGACAAGATTTTTGGTTATGGTGTGTTAAAGAGATTTTGTATCGCTTTCCGTTTGCTCTTTAAATAGGGTTTAGAGATTGGTTTAGAAATCTGAAAGATAGAGTGAAAGGTACAATCGTCGGCAAAACTATAAATGGAATTAATTGTTGTTTTAATAATTATTATTATGGTTTAGCCCTGGTTCATTCAGATTCGTATTAATAATATAATTTTTAATGTCTTTAAACTTGTCCTCCCAATATAAAGAAATAAAATTATTATTACAAAATTGGATAACCCGGCCTTAGAAGTTAAATATCAAGTATCAAAGGATGTACCTTAATATTGCTGCCATTTAGCCTTCCGCTGGTATTTTTGAAAAAGTGTGTTATTTTTAACTTTTCCAGTAATTGTATCGACGAACATAAAAAATACAAAATAAAAAATACATATTAAATATTATTAAAAAAACCAACCCTACTTTGCTGCAATATACACGGTGTTACAAAATGTTGTTAAGAAAATTTAATTCTACTATTAAAAATATAAAAAAAATTATAAACATGGGTCCTTAAATCCCTTGTTCTCACGATACAGGGTGTTAAGTTTATTTATTATTAGTTTTTTTTAATACATAAAATCCTTTTTACCCAATTTTGTTTTAATTTATCACTAACTTAATTACATTTAATAAGTTCAGTGGCATTTTGATCGGCAACTGAAAGTATATTTCTAACAAAAAAAAAAACGGTGGTTTACTGACTGTCTAAATGTGTGTAAAATTTATGTGCATTTTTTAGATTAGGCAAATAAAAATACAGCCTTTATGTCTCTTAATTTTTCGTATCTTGTTAAGTTTAAAACAAGAAAAAGTAATAAAATCTACTTAATTAATTGCATAATGTTAGACCATAAAAGAAGCATTGCGCAAACTTTTTTCATAAATTAGATTTTATATTATTATAAGCAATTATGTAACAACAACAATACGTACTTATTTAAATAAGATTCTGTATCTAGAAAACCAAAAATTTGCGCACCCTGGTTTATGTAAACTTTTCTTTATATTCTCTGATTCAGAATGTGCCCTCAATTTTTTAACAAAATTTATTAACGGCCATATACGTATACGTATACAATAATATTTGCTATAAGTGATGACACTTTGGGCCTAATAACACAAGGAAAGTTCTGGTTAGGTTTAATATTGGGTATTAACACCGTGAAAATTTATACCAACAGCAGTGCCTCTGGGCATGTTTCTAATGTGATAAATGTCTCCCTGAAAAATTGCGTCCTGCGCTACTTTAATTTTATTTCTTAATTTATCTATAGTGCATGGTTTGCTTCTCTCTGAAGCTTCTCACTACCATGGGACGCCTCTTTAATGGGGGACAGATCAGGAGAACGTGGAGGCCAAGGAAGACTAGTCACATTATGTTGCTCTAATAGATGGTATTTATTTGGGTACACGCCAAAATAAAATTAAAAGTACTAAAAAACCAAAAAAATATTAAACAAGTAAAATGATAATTAAAAATCGACGTTTCGGTGGCAAATCTGCCACCGTTGTCAAGATAAATGTAATAAAAATAATAAAAATAAAAACTTACTATTATTTAGGTTTTAAAATTCACTATTTTTCTGTTTTTTTGGGATATTCTGAAAATCTAAAAACTTTGACATTAAATGTCAAAACATATATGTTTTGACAACGGTGGCAGATTTGCCGAATGTGGTTGTTGGTCGTAGGGTACTGCAGTTGGTTCTTAACACTTCCTCTATGTAACGCTCGATCGTTATATATCCTTGGATGATAACTAAAAGAGACCTGCTACCAACGAATATAGTTCCCCATATCATAACATCTATAGTGTGACGACATGTCGCTCAATCAAAAATGACAAAATTGTATTATCTTTCTCTACGAAGCCTTCTGACCCATTGTTTGTACTCGTACATCGGTAAGCAGAGTCAGAAATGATCGCAAAACATTAACGAATTCCATTTTTTAATTTATCATTTAAATAATACCCCATTATTTGTATTTTATAGTTTATTTGTTTTCTGGGAAATTACGTTTAAACAAAATATTATTTAGCTTTTCTCCAGAATAAAAATGTTTATTAAACATTTTAGGAAAATTAAACTTTTATATACTATGAAGAACTATTCTGTCCTTGCATAATATAATAAAAGGTAAGATCACTTTAAAAGAAATAAACTTATAAAATTTAGATATGGATTTTGCCACAAAGATCTACAAGAGATCTTCTTTCTTTCGTATCACACTGCTGGAATAAGCCTCTTGAGTTTCTAGGTGAGTCCCAGATCGTTGCTCTTGATATATCCAAAGCTTTTGACCAGATCTGGCATGCCGCAATCCTTAATACACTTCCCTCCTATGATCTTTTAACAAAACTCTATACTTGGCTCTCTTATTATTGTCTATTTGATCAACGTATGGTTATTGTGGATGGCCACTCTTCAAGCTTTCACCAAGAAAATGCTGTAGTGCCTCAGGACTCCGAAATGGCACCAACATTGTTTCTTCTTCACATCAACGACCTTCTCTCGTCCACAACTAATTTCATTTATAGTTTCGACGACGATAGTACCCTTTACTCCAGTTTTCAGGTTCCTGAACGCATATCTAAACATGATTTGGAAAACAAACGCAGAGCGATGCAGATATCTCTTTTACAGAATCTTAATTTAATATTGGATTGGGGCGCCAAAAATCTCGTCCATTTTAATGCATTCAAAACACAATCATGTTCTTTGTCGCGAAAAGAGTCATCAAATACTCACCCTTTACTTATAAGCTACAAAATTTTACAAGGCAAAGACACCTTCAATCTTGTGGGCGTCACATTTGAGATTAACCTTAACTGGCATAAACAGATTGTATGTAAAGCCACGGCAGCTTCAAAAAATCTTGGATTTCTCTTTCGAGCCAGAAAGTATTTTTGTACGACCGGGTGTAAAATACAATTTTACGCCCCCCATTTGAGGGCGTAAAATTACACTTTTACACCCTAGGAGCTAAACAATTAATAAAAACGCCCGCATGGTTAAATTTATAAAACAATAATAAAATTAACTCATTCCTCATTTTTGGTAAAAAAACAATTTATTTAATTAAGCATATGATAAAAGTATACTGATAACAATCCGAAACATTACAAGCTGGGAATTTTTTCCTAACTACAGAGAATGCTTGTATATTAATTTCAGTCGTAAAAAAATATTGTTTGCACTTCTGGCGTAAAGCACTTTTACGCCCACAGCTGATTGTTGCCCACGAGGAGTTCGTGCAACAACCTATAGCCGCGGGCGTAAAAGTGCTATTTTACGCCCTTGGTACAAAAATAACTATTGTGTTAACTAATTATTTGAAATTAATTGCTTTTTAGGTTATGCTAACGAGCCACCCTCTAAAAAAACCTTTTAATTGTGGATGTATGGTATTTTTATCATTTGTACAAAGAATACCGTCTGTAACCTTAAGTTTCTTTTCTCTATGCATTTATTCGACTACAAATATAGCCTGTCGACATCTTTCTCTCCCCTAGTAAAAATGTCATTCACTTTTTACTCTTATTAGAGTCCAGCGACGTGAAGCGGTCAGTAACTCCCGGCCACAGAATGCTTTTCGACCGATTAGATATGGTAATACCTTTCGAAAAAGGTCTCATAGGCGCTTTGCCTTTGACCCGCTCGCCGCTATTAAAGCCATGGTTAATTTTTAAATACAGGTCTGCTGCAGCTCATCTCCGGAGTTTTAATTTTGCTCTTGGTCGTTTTTGCATTTTTTCGAATGTTATTTATGGATCTGTGGGAAAAACGTGCGGATATTTTTGGAAAATATTTTTTCAGAGTGATTTACAGTAAAAAATGTATGAAGAGAACTAAAAGACTAAATATTCTTAGTTTTTAATCTAAACTTCTATGAATGACATAAAACGCTTACTTTTGGACCATGAACGGATACTTTTGAACCAAGTAAACGCGAAAAAATAGTTAAGTGAGTTTTTTTAATAGCCAAAATTTATCTATCTAAAATAAGTATAACCGGAAGTGGTAGAACTTCCCAAATATTTAAGTTGTATGTCTCCCTTTGACTTCTGTAATATTACCACATTTTCAAAATTTTCAAAGGGCTACTTTTTGAGAAATCGACCGCATCAGTTCCTATTGGAAACCTTGTATATTATTTTACAGTTTATTAGTTCTTTGAAAGATTACGTTTAAACAAAATAATTATGGCTTTCTCTAGAATAAAAAGTTTATTAAACATTTTAAGAAAACTGAAACTTTTATATACTATAAAGAACTATTCTGACTTTGCATATTATAATAAAAGTTAAGATTACTTTAAAAGAAATAAATTAATGAAATAATAATTATAAAATTGTTTACAATACAGAACAGGTTTTAAACTCTAAACAAAGGATCATAAGCTTCCGGTAAAACTTTTTAATCTAATAAAATAAAATCTTAACAAGACGCCAAAACGTAAACTGGACATTAGTGGCGTCTCAAAATGTGGTAAACAGTTTACCAAAAAACTTACTGCTAAACCGGTTAAAAATGTACCTTTTAATGTAAAAATGTAAACTTTTTTAAAATATTTTACTAATTTACTTCTTTTAAAGTAATCTTAACCTTTATTTATATTATGCAACTTCTTCATAGTACATAAAGTTTAAATTTTTAAAGTTTTATTAAACTTTTATTCTGAGGGAAAAGCCAAATATTATTTTGTTTAACCCTGTATATTACCTACTAGTAGGTATAATATTAAAAATGTACCACATTTCTCATAAAATCACGACCATATTGGCCCCTCGTATTTTAAAGGGCTGTTAATGGGATTGCATAAAAAAGTGTTTGGCGCCTCAAGGTGGGCATCACCGTAAGCTTCAGTCGGCTAAAAATTTACTGCTTGAACTTCCCAGAAAACCACCTCGGTTAAAATGGTGACTTTCTTGTTAACGAAACATTGTCAGTAACTTGTGTTTCTTAGGACGACTTTTTGGAATTTTAAATGTTTCGTGAAGTTAGCAAGCTGTCGATATTAAATCTGAATAAATAAATGAACGAAGGAAGTGACCCGGTATGTATGTAGTTTCGAGAATCATTCTGTAACAATGTTTGTTAACTGATATGGTGAAAGTAATGTCCAATTCACAGATCTTCATTTATTTTAAAAATATTTATGAACTACGTATTCCAAAAATTTAATTAATTAATTTGATTAAATATATCCACTCTAACCAATATAGAGCATCTCTTAAATTTAAAAAATTAAAAAATACTTATATCTCCACCGGGTGCTCACGAAATTACTAGCAAGGCTGTTATGTTTCTTGAGAAGTGTTACACGATTTTGAAATTTTGGTCGGATATAGTTGATTAAGATGCAGATTTCCGATATTTCAGATTTTATGTTGCACATCCGGTTTTCTGACCGAGTGTTCTCAAATTTGCTACGGAGTGTTAAAAATGCACCCCGTAGTTCAAAAACTAAGACGTTTAGGACATATGTTTATAAGAAGTTTTTTTATTTTTTGTTGTAGAATCGTTTGGTTAAGTTTGTCAGTTGAGTTACTAGACACCCTGTATGTATGTAAGTAATTTGATTGAAATTGATGAAAATTTTGATGTCTGTTGATGCCTAAACGGTGGGTTTATCGACTTTAATAAAGGGTACCTTATTTTTTAAGTTTTTGATTGTCTATAAAATGGCGCCTCCAGGTTTTGCGATATCTGTCAAAATAAAAAGTTATCGCTCTAAATGAATTTTAAGTTTTAGGTAAAGTGCCCTCTGGCGGTATTGAAAAAAGTACTTTGGTCTTAAAATTTTAGAATCTGCAAAGTTCAATTTATGTGCCAAATATCAACTGAATTGATTAAAAAATAAATGCAACATGGCGAAAAAACCTAAATAAAAATTGAACCTTGACGGTTTGTAACTCGAAAACGAATGACATTTTGACAAGTAGAATCAGCTCCTTAAGTTTCGTGATCGATTTTAAATCACCCTGTATTGTAACGGTATATTTTTAACTAATTTTATAGCTTTGAGATACTGCATTCCCATTAAAATGAGCCACTCCGTATAATTCCGTCATTTGTACCCTTTTAAAAAATCCCAAAATACATAAAAAAAATTAAAGGGACACATTTGCGTGTCAAAATGTACTGTCCAAGCTTATCCACTTTCCCACCAACACAAACGTGACCTTATTTTAAATTCTCTTAGCGAAAGTTTTTTTTTGTGTTTGTGTTGGGGTTCAGTAGTTTCCGAGAACATTCACACTAATACAGGTGTCTTTTGCCGGTGGCTCAACTCTATAATTTTTTAATTATCAAAATAAAATTTGGCACGGGTATATCATTTAAATGTTTTTAATTCATAGAATTCTTTAGCTTTCATATTTTCAATAGACACAAGATATTCAAAATACGATGACATCCCGTTTGCTACTTTATGACATGTAACTTTAAAATATCTTTAATTTTTTATTTTAGGTGCCTATAAAATAGATAAATTTTGGCTATTAAAAACACTTAACTAGTTTTCAGCGTCTACTTGGTTCAAAAGTATCCGTTCATGGTCCAAAAGTAAGCGTTTTATGTCATTCATGGAAGTTTAGATTAAAAACTAAGCATTGAGGTTTTCAACTTATTACCTCGCTCTGAATCTGCCTGACATTTATGCTGCCAGGGAAGGGACAACTTTTAACAAGTAATTTTAAGACAAAAGTGTGTCTCTTCAAGTAATATTGACGCGATTGGCAATCTATAGGCGTGACAATAACAGAATTGTACTTACGCTGGCTCCGGATGAATTGGGACAGCACTGCTTGGGCTGATTTAGAATATAGATAAAACCAAGCTAGTTAGGACAAATATTATTTTGAAAATGATCCCAAGAGGTTTTCTTTTGCTAAGAAGATTTGCTTAAATAAGTATATAATTATAAAATATGTTAAATATATATATATATATATATATATATATATATATATATATATATATATATATATATATATATATATATTTAACATATTTTATAATTATATACTTATTTAAGCAAATCTTTCTTAAAAGAAAACCTCTTAGACATTTTTCAAAATAATATTTGTCCCTAACTTTAGCTTGGTTTTATCTTTATTTTTCATCAACCCAAAAGCAAATACAGTGTATTCCAATTCATCCGAGCCAGCATGTACAATTCTGTTATTTGTACACCTATAGATTCTAATCCACGTCAATATATTATTTTGAGAGGACACACTTTTGTCTTAAAATTTACTTGTTAAAGGTTGTCCCTTCCCCAGCAACATAAATGTCAGACAGTTCAGATGCGAAGGGGTAATAATTAAACCTCTAAATATTCTTAGTTTTTAATCTAAACTTCTATGAATGACATAAAACGCTTACTTTTGGACCATGAACGGATACTTTTGAACCAAGTAAACGCGAAAATAGTTAAGTGAGTTTTTTTAATAGCCAAAATTTATCTATTTTATGGCACTCTAAAATAAAAATTAAAGATATTTGAAAGTTACATGTCATAAAGTAGCAAACGGGATGTCATCGTATTTTGAATATCTTGTGTCTTATTGAAAATATGAAAGTTAAAGAATTTATGAATTAAAAAACATTTAAATGATATACCTACGTGCCAAATTTTATTTTGATAATTAAGAAAAGTTATAGAGTTGAGCCACCGGCAAAAGACACCCGGTATTTAGTGTGAATGTTCTCGGAAACTACTGAACCCACACACACAAAAACACAAAAAAAAACTTTCGCTAAGAGAATTTAAAAAATAAGGTTTGCACGTTTGTGTTGGTGGGAAAGTGGATAAGCTTGGACAAGTAGAATTTTGACACAGAAAATGTGTCCCCTTAAATTTTTTTATGTATTTTGGGATTTTTTAAAAGGGTACAAATGACGGAATTATACGGAGTGGCTCATTTTAATGGGAATGCAGTATCTCAAAGCTATAAAATTAGTTAAAAATATACCGTTACAATACAGGGTGATTTAAAAATCGATCACGAAACTTAAGGAGCTGATTCTACTTTGTCAAAATGTCATTCGTTTTCGAGTTACAAACCGTCAAAGTTCAATTTTTATTTAGGTTTTTTCGCCATGTTGCATTTATTTTTAATCAATTCAGTTGATATTTGGCACATAAATTGAACTTGTGTTGTAGTTTCTAAAATTTTAAGACCAAAGTACTTTTTTCAATACCGCCAGAGGGCACTTTACCTAAAACTTAAAATTTATTTAGAGCATAACTTTTTATTTTGACAGATATCGCAAAACTGGAGGCGCTATTTTATAGACAATCAAAAACTTAAAAATAAGGTACTCTTTATTAAAGTCGATAAACCCACCGTTTAGGCATCAACAGACATCAAAAGTTTTCATCAATTTCAATCAAATTACTTACATACATACAGGGTGTCTAGTAACTCAACTGACAAACTTAACCAAACGATTCTACAACAAAAAATTAAAAAAACTTCTTATAAACATATGTCCTAAACGTCTTAGTTTTTGAACTACGGGTGTTAAAAATTAAAAAAAGTTTTCTTAATTTTTAACACCCGTAGCAAATTTGAGAACACTCTCGTTAAAACCGGATGTGCAACATAAAAGCTGAAATATCGGAAATCTGCATCTTAACCAACCATATATCCGACCAAAATTTCAAAATCGTGTAACACTTCTCAAGAACATAACAGCTTGAGTATTTTCGTGAGCACCCGGTAGATACAATATTTTTTAATTATTTAAATTTAAGAGATGCTCTATATTGGTTAGGTGGATTTATTTAATCAAATTATTTTGGAATACGTAGTTCATAAATATTTTAAAATAAATCTAGATCTGTGAATTGGACATTACTTCACCATATCAGTTAACAAACAATGTTACAGAATAATTCTCGAAACTACATACATACCGGGTCACTTCCTTCGTTCATTTATTTCTTCAGATTTAATATCGACAGCTTGCTAACTTCACGAAACATTTAAAATTCCAAAAAAAGTCGTCCTAAGAAACACAAATTGCTGACAATGTTTCGTTAACAAGAAAGTCACTCATTTTAACCGAGGTGGTTTTCTGGGAAGTTCAAGCAGTAAATTTTTAGCCGACTGAAGTTTACGGTGATGCCCACCTTGAGGCGCCAAACACTTTTTTATGCAATCCCATTAACAGCCCTTTAAAATACGAGGGGCCAATATGGCCGTGATTTTTATGAGAAATGTGGCACATTTTTAATATTATACCTACTAGTAGGTAATATACAGGGTTAAACAAAATAATATTTGGCTTTTCTCCAGAATAAAAAGTTTAATAAAACTTTTAAAAAATTTAAACTTTTATGTACTATGAAGAAGTTGCATAATATAAATAAAGGTTAAGATTACTTTAAAAGAAGTAAATTAGTAAAATATTTAAAAAAAGTTTACATTTTTACATTAAAAGGTACATTTTTAACCGGTTTAGCAGTAAGTTTTTTGGTAAACTGTTTACCACATTTTTGAGACGCCACTAATGTCCAGTTTACGTTTTGGCGTCTTGTTAAGATTTTATTTTATTAGATTAAAAAGTTCTATCGGAAGCTTATGATCCTTTGTTTAGAGTTTAAAACCTGTTCTGTATTGTAAACAATTTTATAATTATTATTTAATTAATTTATTTCTTTTAAAGTAATCTTAACTTTTATTATAATATGCAAGGTCAGAATAGTTCTTTATAGTATATAAAAGTTTTAGTTTTCTTAAAATGTTTAATAAACTTTTTATTCTAGAGAAAGCCATAATTATTTTGTTTAAACGTAATCTTTCAAAGAACTAATAAACTGTAAAATAATATACAAGGTTTCCAATAGGAACTGATGCGGTCGATTTCTCAAAAAGTAGCCCTTTGAAAATTTTGAAAATGTGGTAACATTACAAAGTCAGCGGGAGACATACAACTTAAATATTTTGAAGTTCTACCACTTCCGGTTATACTTATTTTAAATTAAAAAAAAAAAGATGTTTGCAAGCCATAACATGACCATCAAATTTTCTGAACAAAATCCTTTAATATGGGTTGGGTTCCTCGTAGAGAAAGATCTTTAAGAATATTAATACAGTGAACTAAGAAAGTTCTTTCTTTACGAGGAACCCAACCCTAATTCATATTAAAAGTTTTTGTTTATAAAAATTTGATGTTTATGTAATGGCTTGCAAACGTCATTTTTAAAATAAAATTCAAAATAGGCCAAAACGGTAGACTTAGGTATAAGACACTAAACATAAATTATGATTAGAACTTACGCAGAAACTAAAAATAAATATTGTATAAGGTGTTTCATTTAAAAAAGAAGTTGACATTAACTTCCGGTATAACCGGAAGAGGTAGAACTATCAAAATATTTTAATTGTAGGCCCCCCGCTAAGTTTATAATGTTACCAAATTTTCCAAAGCCCACTTTTCGAGAAATCGATCGCAGCCGTTCCCGGTGGGACACTCTGTTATTATACAGGATCTTACATAGTAAGTGTCCGTTAATGACATCTTTTTGATGAAATAATAAAATTGTTTACATTAGCAAAAAGTAGCATTTTTAACATCTTAATGACAGAAAGTAAAGGAGCATTTCCTTACAAGAAGCACTATGTATATTTTATCGCCATTCAGAAGATTTTAAAAGAGCTTCTTATATGTAATATATCAAATTTTTAATAGTTTCAGGAATAAAGTTAACCAGAAATTTGATAATAATACACCCTGTATAATATATAACCATTACAAAAATATTATAGAACTTTAAACCATACGAAAAAAGATAAAGGTCCATTTTTTTATAAAATTATATTTTTGCAGTATATTACACCTCGTCAGTTGATATATATTTTAGTACCAATATAAACGGAAAACCTATTAACATAATTATAAAAAATAACAAAACGTTAAAAAGGTCAGTGGCGTACTTTTTTCTCAATAATATAGGTTGCGGTGCCCACTGAGACGCCACTGGGCCAAATAATAACAATCTGGTTTGGGCTAAATAAGCGCTTTATAACTTTAAATAAGTGAACCAAATTTTATCCTAATCGGCCTAAGCATATTAAAAATATTTAAAAAAAACTTAAATTTTAACGCCCTGTATCTCAGTAGGGAAGCAACTCCGGGCATATGTTAATAGAGACTTTTTTATAAAATATTATAAGAAATTACACATTGAAGTTTCATACCGTTGTTAAAAACACCCTGTATATTGCACTAATGTGCAAACCTAAATTTTCACCATTATTACAGAAAAAATCTTTTCATTATAACAATTTTTAATATTACCAAAAATACAGGTAGGTACTTTACGTTTAAGCAAAAATTACATTTGTGGCCAAACCTCGTAGATGACTTGATACAATTTAAAGTCTGATTGTTGCAATTTAGGTTTTGAATTATGCAGCACTTTTTATAAGAAATAACTTTCTATTGTAAAATTATTAATAAAAAGTTTTCCATATAACGCCAACTTACGTAGGCACATTGTAGGAGTATTAACAGTAAGTGTCCTATAAAATGATCTTAGAAAAAAACAAAGATACATATTCTAAATTTTGGGTCAAGTTTTAGTTGATATCGAAATTTATATTTCAAATATTTTACTTTTCAGGGATTTCCATTGATACTGCAAGTACGTATTTTTCCTATGTTAATTATTTATTTATTATATTAATAACGAGAATGAAAAAAACACTTGTTTAATTTAGGTGTAATAAACATGTTTTAAGCTGTTTTAAATAAAAAATGTTTAAAACAGAAACAACCTATTTCTAAAACTTTAAATTTAGATATTTCCAATCAAATATTTTTATTTGCCTAATTAGCCGCAGATTTAAATTTGAGGTATAGATTCTAAATTGGCTATAACGGCTTTGAGAGACCCGCGCGGAATAACATACGTTTCTTTGGCTTAGTTTTAAAGTTAAAAATTAAAATTTTATGAAACTAGCATTACGGTAAACGTTGCTTCTGATATTCTTTATTATTGGTTAATTTTTATTGCTTGAGTAGTAAGTTATCAAGTATTAAGTAAAGTTAAAAATTTTAAGGTAAAAAAAATAGGGGTTTCCATTTTGAAAAACTTAACTTTAGGGTTTTGTCGTTAAAAGGTTTAACAATTATTTTTGACCATGCTGTATTTATTTATTGTCAGAATATTGAGACAGTCCACTGAACAAGGAAGGAATTCAATCCCAATTCATATTAAAGGCTTTTGTTTAGAGAAACAATGATGGTTATGTAATGGCTTTGACACGTCAGTTATTACATAAAATTTAAAATAGATCACAAAGGGCTGGACATCGGTAGCTATAGAACACTATACATAAAATATCCCTAGAATTTTACGCAGAATCTAAAAAATAGATAATATATGTATAAGGTGTTCCATTAAAAATAAGGAAGTTGACATTATCTTCCGGTATAACCGGAAGTGGTAGAACTGTTAAAATATTTTTAGTCTTATGTCCCTCACTGACTTTATAATGTTATCAAAATTTTCCACTTAAAATTTCAGCAATTTCTCGTGAGACACCCTGTATGTAGTTTAAGAATTATGCTCGACACAGTATGGAATAAGGGATTTTAAATCCTAATTATTACCAAAAAATGTGTCATTTGCTACCTTTCTTTTGAAAAATATAGTAACTACTTTTAGTTCTTGGGCCAGTAATAAAATTGACATTATGATAAAAACACTTTTAAAACCTTTTTAGGGGGGTTCCTTTTGAATCGTACGTGTTACAGTCACGAAACCATAAGACCCATGGACATGTTGTGGGTATTGAAATGGGCGGGTTTCGTGACTGTAACACTTACAATTTTGGCCCAATGTTTAAAAATTGCATGTAAAACATTGTGGTAAACTTGTCTGGCAAAAAAGTGAAGCGTTTGCCCAGTCCGACACCCGAAACATTTGACTTTGACAGGCTGCACTAAAGCACCGACTAGTCAAAAGGATTTCCCTAAAAAGTTTTAAAAGTGTTATTATCCTGAAGTCAATTTCTTTACTGACCCAGAGACTATTTAATAACTTTCTGAAATTAACCATATCATTCTCCCAATCAAAAGCTCTTGTTAGATCAATACAAATCATCGCTACACATACCAAAAGTGACATGATTTAAACCTACAAAGTCGAGACTATTAAAAATACTGTCGACGTCAATTTATACCTTCTCCATTCGTATCAAAAGGATCTGGGGCTCTAAAAATAATAGGTGAGCATTCTAGTTGACAAAACTGACCGATATCGATCTCATGAAAGTTGATTGTCCTTCGAGGACGGTCCGATTATTAGGGTCACTGTTTTACTCAAGCTTTTGTTCTTTGATAACATCTATCCGACGTTTCAGGACTTCGAAAGTAATATGTTGTTAATTCGTAAGTTTATTGGGCAGGCTGGATCTTTAATTCTCAGATTTTTGCTACCGCTAAATTTAATTTTCGAAAAATAAACTTGCTCATTTTACTTGGGGTTAAATTCTACTTGTGAAACAGAAATAATTTACTTACCTGAATAAAAAACTAATTAATTTTTACCCCACACTGGCCATGGGATATCCCATCCCATGTAAAATAAGATACATTTAAATATTGGCTCCTCTGTTGATTTTATAACAAAATTATAATGGACTATTTTGAAGTCGTTAATAAAATAGACTTACATACTAAACTTTGTTATTACTAAGCTAATTACAATTTATTTAATGAAAACTATTTGAAAAATAATTGCATACCCACTACATTTCGTACTGAATCCAATAATAATAAATAACTAATAGAAAGTAAAACGTCGAATAACAAATTAACAAGACATTTTATTCATTACTGGTGGATTCATAAAAGTATGTATCAGGTATGCCAATTTTTTCTTAAATAAAACTAAATAGGCTCTTTAGACAATAACGAGGTCTAGTGTGTAAGCTTAGCTTATCAACGTCTTCAAAATAGTATAATTCAATTTTGTTGTAAAATCGATAGGGGAGCCAGTAAATCTTTAATTTTGTTACTCCATTGAACATACTAGTTTTTTTTTTTTTTTGACACTTATAAATTCAATTTTCTGTGTTAAAACTTACTTTTAAAACACAAATTTAATTAGTTTTTAACTTAAAAATTATATTTGTCTTCAGTGACCCAGATACAAGAGTTGTAAGAATAATGCAAGATATATTTATTAAATTAAAAGTAAAAAATATTTTTTAAAAACAAGCTTTATTAAAATGCACTTAAAAAATTAATATAAACTTTTTTACTAATAACATAACACCTAATTACACAATTATAGGATATGCATTAAAGCTGGCGAGATTTGGGTAAGTACTCGCATTTATTTAGTTTAAAAATAATTCATATCAAGTTAATTAATTTGTTTGTTTACCTACACAGGTAAATCTTGCGACAAGGTTTTAAGTTATATTCCAAGCAGCAAGCTGACGTCATTATGTAACATTTTTAAGTCATTTTTGGTCATAGGACGTCATCAGACCAAAATTATGACGTCATTTTAACGTCATTTTAATGACGTGTTTTGACGTCGTTGAAGTGGCGTCTTTTCGACGTCATATTATCGTCATACTAGCTCATAAAAATCTAATGACGTCATGTTTAGAAAACCCGCCAGAAAAATTTTGTGACATTATATGATTCGTGTCAAAATCGGAAAAATAAGACATTTACAAAATCGAAACCGGAAAAAACTCTACCAATAGATGGCGCAATGGAAAATAAACTACCACGCTTATTCAACATCTTCGCGTAACGCATATATAAACTGCTATTTATTTTTAAGAAGAAGTAGTCATTTTGGTTACTTTACGTAAGGCAGTTAAGTAAAAACAAATATTTTTTTTTATTTCTATTTTTTTTAATACAGGGTGGCCCAATTGTTTGAGAAAGTCTAATATGTTTGTTGTTTAAAGAGATATGACAAAAGGTTTTTTACAAAAATTGTAGGATTTTTAAACGTGTATATCCTGAAAATATTTTGATGTATACAGAGTGTCCCAAAAAAAGGTATGGCTAAGAAGTTAGTTTTTTACCTACACCGTACCGATGAGACCAAAATATTTCGAGACCGGTCGGCGGTTGGTGATCTCAATTATCTTTAAAGGAAATATCTTCGGCTTGTGTAAAAATCTGCATCTCCAGGTTGGACAGTGTCCCCAGAGATGCGACTTTGCAGTGCAAAAAAATTGCAAGCAGTAAGGAGTTTTTTCCTATTTCAATTTTCAAATAAAATTTCGTATTATTTTAGCTTTTTAAAAAATAGTATATGCGTCAATTTTTCGTCATCTTAAAGGCGTCATTAACGGGACGTCTTTTGTCTGTGACTTAGGAAGCTCAATTTAACGTCATTTTGTCGTTATCTTAAGATGTCTTTGCTGACCAAATGTGACCAAAAATTACTAAAAAGCGACGTCAATAAGACGTCAGCTTGCTGCTTGGGATAAATTGTGTAATAAAGTTGTATGATTATGTTGAGTAAAAGTTCTTGAAAACGGGTTTATTTTATTCTTTTTAGTGCAATTTAATTAAACCTTGTTTCTAAAATAGTCATTTTACTTTTTATTTATATTTTAGTTTTAAGTTATTACCAGATAGGTTTCTCAGTCAGTTTACCTCCTATAACGCATCGTTGTTGCAAGGTCGTCTGCAGGGTAATTTTTAAACTACTAGCAGTGTATGCAATGTACCAGTAAAGATAACATCAACTAAATCAAAAGATTTAGTACCCTAAAGTCCTTTATTACTTTTTATGGCTAATTTTTTACTTAATTTCAAAATTTGACAATTTACGGAAAAATTTAAATAAAAATGATTAAACAATAATAAAAATATTAAATTCGGACGACCAAGGAATTGAAAATAAGTTTATACTATTAACGTAATATTTTTATGAAAAGTAAGTGCACACAATTTTTAATTTTAGATACACATTAATTATTATTATTATTATTAAAAAAGAGGCCATGATTTTTTTGTTGCAAAATATTGTGGTAAAAAAAAATTAATAAATAAGTATACTGGTTAAGCAAGTAAGTCTTAGGAATCGGTCATGAAAGCAACAAAAAAGTATGTATGTGAACTAATCCAATCAGAAATGTTGACATGCAGGTGTTCACGTTAGATTGTCTCTTTTTGTCACATTACCTATATATTAGGTTACTTAGCTGATTCTGTATGTAAATGAAACATGTTTTAAATGTAAATGTGCCAAAAATTTAATTCGGTAGAAAAAAATGCATTAATAGTTAATATAGTATGTAACATACAGAAAACTTGAAGATATGCTCTATATTGGTTAGGCGAATTAATTTACTCAATGGTCTTTTTTTTTCAGGTAGGTACACGCAAAAATCTATCTAGAAAGAATGGAACCGCTTCGGTCCAGGTCCCGGGATATACGAGCTAACCCTGTTCAGAGGCCAATAGGACTGAACATGGTCAGCTCGTATACTCCGGAGTGTACCAAATAAAAAGACTACTGAGTACAAAAAAGTGTATTTTTTTTTACTCATGGGATTGCCGCACTTTATGCACCTCTTACATAAATAAGTATTCTAAAATAGTTACTACTGAAAAATTGTTTTTTTTTCTACAGCGCAACTATGATTTTTTATTTATTTTAAATAAAAATTAAGCAATATCCTTGTGAAATAAATTTGTTAAAAAATAAACTTCTACTTTCATTTTTTAATTAAATTACAAAACATATAACCCAAAGATAACCGTTATTATTATTTCTTGATAGCCCATTAGATGGAGATCTGTCGTTTGTTTTGACACACCTTTTGACATATATCTATAAACTGTGATACATTCATACCACAGCCTTCTTAAACTATGCGCCGTGAAGGAGAAATCTGGCAACACAGCACAGTACGAATGTCAAGTAAAGTTTAGAAGTAAACAGAAACAAGTTTAAACGATTGCCTAAATTTTTTTTTCTGTTTTTAAAAGTTAGTTCGTAGCATACATTTATTATATATTAAAAAGTTATTCATTGTTCTATTTAAAAAATATGACCATTGCCAGATGTTATTCGTTGTTTTTACGTTTAAATGTGCGCGTATAGTTGGTGCGTACGGCGTACATTATGCAACGAACGTGTTGCGTTTCGGGCTTGCAAAACGAATTACCCCAGTTATATTAAAACAAAGGATTATTAAACAACATTTAATTTTCTCATAAACGATGAAATTAGAAAAGCCTGGTTGTGCGCTATTGACCGGATAAGTGTTTTTTAATTAAAAGTAAAAGTAGTACCTATACGGTAAATGAACACATATATTTTACGGGCTACTAATTAACTTAGTGTGTTTTTAAAAAATTGGTTTAATTTGATATCAGATAGTGTGTATAGTGCACCAAAAACAAATATTTTCCCCAAGCAATATCCTAAGGACTATATCAATTAATGCGCATAAATATACTGGTAAGTTCACCAACATTTTTTATTTATATAGATATTCTGAAATATATTTACTTAAGGCGGTTTACAGGTAAATATAGTGAAAAACCTAATTTAAAGCGTTTGTAATTTTAAAGCGCATCTTATGTAATACGAATTAAGCTCTAATATTTATAACTAAACACACATGCTTTCAATTCATTTTAAGTATTGCAAATATTACTGAATAATAAATGTTTAGTTAACATTAAAAAAGCTACATTGGTCTGTTCGCAAAACATGCATAAAGCGGGGTAGAAGACATCATAACAATTTGAAATTTTTAAATCATTACCAACAAATTTGTATAAGTCAGAAAAGTTCCTAATAAGTTTTGCAGACACATTTTTGCTTTTAGGGCAACTATAGTATTTAAAATTATACCTTATATGCTGTCTAAAACATCCTAAAAAAATTAATACCTGTATTCTGTTTAAAACCCTTAAAAATTAATTATATTTAACATGTAATCTATTAGGAACTCATTTCAATATTCCTACTGTACAGTGTTGTTTGCAACGTTGCCTTTCTTATTTCACGGCTCATAGTTTAAGAAGGTTGTGTTCATACCCAATCGAAGAACTACTTGAACCGATAATAGCCGCATTTTCACTTTCTCACAAATTCACACTTCATTCATACTTCTGGTACCACTTGACATCCACTCAATAAAAAACGTATTCTTGGATGTAAATACTTGCCTTATAATGTTTCGTGTGTAGGTTTTAAAACACTTAACACAAAGCTTATACCTGACACATTCGACTTACAACAAATTTTTAAAGATTTGAATATAATAACGATTTTAGTACTTGGTATAGAGCACAACACGAATGGGAATACCTAAGGAAATAAACTTTTTAATAAGGAGCGCTCGATCCCATTTAAGCCTATGTTCGCTAAATTTTGTGACGTAATCTTGTCACAAATTCTTTGTTTACAATCGTATTTGAAGCTTTTTTCGCGGTTTTCGTTTTATTTTTTGCTTTTAAGTTATTGGACTATTATATAGATGTTTAGTTTTTACTATTTATATTTAACTTAAGTAGTTATTAGTGGTGCAGTTACAGATAATTTTAAACCTGTCAACGGAGGTCACTGACCCTTGAATATTTTTAAAAGGGAATTTACGTTTAAATCTTTACTAAGGGTAAGATACTAATTTTTTATGTTTTTTAAAATGATTTTATTTAATTTTATGCAACTATCGGTTTATTTTTTCAGATAAAAAAAATATTATGGCAAAAATTGACGTCACAAACATAACCTATATTTTCGGAAAAATATCAAAAATTAAGCGCTCCTTATTAGAAAGTTTATCTCCTTGAGGAATACCAATAAACCAGTTGTTTTTAGTGTTTAGCAGAAATTTCCTCATAAAACAACCAGAATAACTACTTTCTATACAAGGTGAACAAGTCGGCACTATTGCCAACTTCTTTTATTGGGGACACAAACTCGGGTAAATTAGAATCGTAATAGTATTTTTTCTGCTGAACAACAAAAGAACAATTGGACATCGGGTTTTCAATTAATAACAAAAAAATTACCTTTTTTAAATAGAACACCCTGTAGAATATATTACCATTTGACAGATATATTAAAGAGCATTAAAAAAAGGTATTATGTGATATATCTAATTGTCAATAGTTTCAAAAATATGACCATCCTCAGGAATTTGATAGCAAACTGGCATTTTTTAAACAAAATGCCCTTTATATTGCATCACCATTAAATAGACACTTAAAAGAGCTTTAAGAAAATACCACATTTCATATGTCTATCTTTTCTAGTTTTGGCTATCCAAATCTTAAAATATGTTAAATTTTCATTATACATACAGGGTGGACCAAATTAAACTTGCACATTTTTTAACTAATAATAACTTTTTATCTGTTGCGCCAATCTTTTTAATTTTTAAAGGGTTATATAGGTAGATATGTTTTCTCTAGGTTTGCCAATTTTGGTCAAATACATTTAGACAGTGACAGGACTTACGGAACTTTTTCCAAAATACTGTATTTAACCTTGTTGCAAGAGAAATTTGATTTAGCTACAATCAAGTTAATACGTTTTCTTGTAGACAAACTATGGGAAATGATTCGGTTAAAGCGAATTTGTCAAAAATTTGACAATTTAGCAATTATAATTATTTTTGATAAATAATGCTCCTTCCTGACATCTTAAAAAGATTTTTTTTTAGTGTCATTGAAAATAAGAAATGTGAGGTTACCATTATTACTGAGTTGGATGCTTACCAAACTTAACAGTAAATTAATTAAAAATAAACGTATTAGCCTAATTGTAAATAAAGTTTTTTATTTTGGAACGAAGTTTATTGCATCATTTTGGAAAAGTGACCAAAATGGACACACCTAGAGAAAACATATCTATCTATTAGCTTCTCAAAATTAAAAAGATGGGCGCAACAGATAAAAAGTTATTATTAGTTAAAAAGTATGCAAGTTTAATTTGGCCAACACTGTACATATTATGTATCCACAGATCTAAGTTTAGTATCATAGTTTTTTTTTGTTTTGGCATAAGCCATACAGCCTAGTGTCATAGATAAAGTGCACATTATATCTACTATTTTTTAGATTTGGAAGGCCGTATTTTTAAAACTATAAAGAATAAACATATATAATGTGGTATTTTCTTAAAGCTGTTTAAATTGTATATTTATTGGCGATACAGTATACAGGGTATTCTATTTAAAAACTGCTAGTTTAATATAATATTTCTGAAACTATTAAAAATTGGATATGGTAGTATCACATGTTGACTTTTTTAAGTTTTTGATAATATTGTCAACTAGTAATATAATATACAGGGTGTTATATATAAAAAAAGTACATTTTTTGCATTAAATCGAAAACCTGTAATTCAATAATTGTTTTTCTGTCTGCAGGACGTTATCAGCGGAAAAATACTACTACTTTTTTAAACTAACCAAATTCGTTTTTCTAATAATAAAGAAGTTAACAATAGTGCTGACTTAAGTTTGATCACCATGTGTTTACAGTGCATTCCAATTTAAAGAGCCACCCCATATAATTTCGTAATTAAAAAAATATATTTGCGATTATTTTTCACCACACTAATAATTATTTGGGTTAAGCTCTAACTGTAAAGTATATTAAAATTTCGTTAGTAGGTGTATATTCCTATTTGGAATTAATTAAAGAAGTTTAACATTGTTGATGGTAAAGATTGTTTTTTAGTACGATGTAAGATTTTTTAGCCGATACGCAATCTAAAAGAAAATTCATTACATAATATAATTTAACTTTATTAGAAAATTAAATACATCTCATACAAGGGACCCATTTAAGTCGGTACAATTAATTTTTCTACGACGGTACGATGCTAATATCAATATATTCCGTTAAATCTAGTTATCGACGTTTCTTCAGAAATTCGTTTATATCCTAAAATTTTAATCCCTTTTCAATGGACTTCGGTTTCCACCTGAATCGTTCCGTGGTTTTTCTTTTCCTTTTCCTTTCCATTTCCTAAATTTACCCCTTCCCCCATAATATGGTCTTTCTTCATCTTTATGCTCACTTTCAACATCCCTATCTCGTGCTCTCCAATTTGTATCAAGATCGGCCCTGCTTGGACCCATGTTTCTCGAACCCTTATTTCTTTTAAAAGAATTATTAGGTTTCATATGACTATCTCGATTAAACTGCTCATTATGATTACGAAAATTGTTATCTTTATCATTACGATTTTGATGATGATGATTATAACGCTCTCCACCACCATATCTACCATATCGACTTTGAGTAGATTGGTCGTCATAGGAACAGTCATCAAGAGGTGAGCGATATTCGTTTGTTTTTGGAACCGGAGGCAGTTTAGGAACCTGTGCAATACGAGGAACTGGCGGATGGTTCTTCTTTTTCAAGTCGTTTAAAAGAGTTTGGCGTTCGATGGGGTGACCTCTAGCTATGTTGAATCCTGGAATAAGAAAGAAAATAACTGAAATAATCACGAAGCTTCGAACATAACTAAATTCTTAAGATAGAAATAAAAAGTTCTTCCGCGGTGTGTATAGGAGAGGTCCAGGAAGCCTCGCATCGCGAATAACGCCTTCCAATATCCTAATTTCTAAACGCAACATTTCATCGATTCGATATTTATAACCTAGTTTAAAAAATAAAGGCAAAATACTAACTTAGCTAATTTGTGCTCTGCGAAACCGCTTTTAATCCTTTAGTTGTCAAAAAACGTTTTGGATAATGGTTGATGTAATTTTTCTTCTGTGAAAAATTAAACGTAAGTATAATACATTAAAATTAATTTGTATTATTAATATATTAAAATTTAGGTGTTTTATTGTATTTTATTAAGCATTATTAAAATAATATGTAATGTTTTTAAAGATAATTGCAATTTTAGAAAAAAATGCAGTATCGGGTAAAACCGCCCACAGAAAATTGTTCTGGTCCAAGTGGCAATCAAACCACATTTTGCGATTAAGCTGTGTAGATATTTAAAATTTTGTTGGTATAAAACCTAATTTACTAATATTTTACTTTACAGTAAAACATATTTGAATTTGTAGGCGGCCTTACCCACCCTAGATGGGCGGTATTATCAAACCCATCGGGCATCTCCGTAAACTGATACGGTTTTAAAAACCTAAAGTTTGAAAACGTTGAGTTATCTAGAAATGAAGCACACCTTAATTTAAACAATAGATTTTGCACCCAATGCCATTTTTAATAGAAACGTATTATCTTACTGACACTTTACAATATTTAAATTAGCTTAAGTGGGCTGGGCTTCCTGGATCTCCTCTACTATGTTATTAACTACCATCCTAATTTTGCAATATATACCAAGCAGGTAGTGACTAAAATTTATTGGCAATTTTCGACACCAGCCCCAAAAGTCCGTTTATATCTTACAGGTATATTCGACACCAAATAAATAGAGGAAAGTGACCAAATATGGAATAGTATCCTTAATATGGAATACCGGCATTTCTCTTAAACGGAAACTCACACACGCAATTAGAGGGGTTTGTCTCTTTTTTTTTATGCCCATTTGCGAGTAGAAGGGGTAACATGCCAGTAGTGCAAGCCCTTTTGTAGCTGTAGTAAAGTTTTGTTTTGTCGCTTTCTCATAACTTTTTAAAGTATTTTAAAAATACGTATTTTTGTACAAAAAGTGCACGAAATACTGTTTTTATAACTTTTATCCAACACTTAAATATAATATCTACATAATTGATCAGATTTTGAGGATATAAAGTGTACTATAAGTCACTAGTGAGCTAAAGGGTACTTTAGCTCACTAGTGACTTATAGTACACTTTATATCCTCAAAATCTGATCAATTATGTATCAAAAAATACAAAAATTTTGTTGCTGGTGTTGACAATGACAAATAACAAATAATGGATGACGTTTTCAAATTATTTTCGATATTAAAAACGATTTATACGAAAGTGTTGGATAAAATTTTGTATTAGACACGTGAGTTATTACATATAAGTCACTTAAGAAAATTACCTCTCTCGCCCTTCGGGCTCGAGAGTTAAACTTTTCTTGCGTGACTTATATGTAATATAACTCACTTATCTAATAAATAACTATTAGAGATATTTTATACATTCTGTTGTACGTTTTAACGGAATTTGATTTTATTACTTTTTTAAATAAAAATAATAATATTAGTCGTCGGAAAATCCAAATATGAACAGATTATAGTACCCAAATATGGACTATTTCATAATTGGGTTCGTTAATCATTTAAAAAATATCAGAAGAGAAGTATCATCATCACCCTTCCTATTTCATCCAAGACCTTCGCATTTTACAAACGTGGCGCCCCTAGGCAGTTGCCTACTCTGCCTAATGGATAATACGGCACTGATTATACCCCTCTCTAACTTAAAGAATTGCGTGAAGTTGGCGCGTTTGCAAATTTTAGATATGATAATCAAGAGGTTAGTAGATAAATAAAAAATGTATGAATAGTCTTAAAATTGTAATGGTAGGTTTATTGCATGATATATGCATTGACATGCGTGCATGTCAAACTGAAGTTCTGGCTAATGTAAAGGGTCAAAAATTTATGTCTGAATTTTTTTTTGTTTGCATTAGCCAGAATTTCTAACATAAATATCATGCAATAAATGTCAGATGTAAACCTACCCTAACTTAACAAGAAAATAAGTAACAAAAGATACGCATTATTATACCAACAAGTTTTTGCCTAAAGTAAAAACAATATTTTTGGGTCCTGGATGACAGCCCTCATAAATAACTACTTGATTCTAGAAATAACAGTTTATATGTGCGGTAATATTTGGTGACTGTTATATAAAGATGTTGGGGAAGTCATCGTACCGTTATACCTGGTCCTCATGCAGAGTTGTACGCAGAAAAAGATTTTGAAGGGGACAAAACAACAAGAAAAAAATATGTCGCCAAAAATATTTTAAGAGCAAAAAATAAATGTCCTCACATCCAAAACCTTCCACAATAAACATACTTCCTTTTACGAAATAAATATATTGAAGAACAAAGGAAAAGGTCCTCAACTTCAAAATATACCACAATACACATAATTCCTTTCAGACAATAAATAAATCGAAGAGACAAAAAAGGCTCCTCACTTCCACAAACCTAAACCAATACAATACATTTTCACTTTAGGGGGGACGAATAATGCTCTATTTACACAAAATAGGGCCTCACACAACCCCAAAACCCCCAACCCCACAGAACATCCCCATTCTGAGGACTCCTGGGGAAGCCATTGCCCCTCACCCTTTGCGTCCGGCCCTGTTCTTATGTACAGTAAAATATTGCAGAACGTGACCATAATATTGAAATTTCATTGCGCTTTTGGTAACCATGATGAAAATGACAGTTCTGGAAAAAAGTTGGTAATTTTTGTGTTTGTCAGATTTTTTTTTTTTTTTTGATATTGTTAGTTTAATGGATAACCTTATTCACATTTACAATCTAAATTTATGTTTCTTGTCTCTATAAATACGCGACTTTTTGAAAATTGCGCAAATCCGCAGTTCTAGATTTACGCAACTAATGGGTTTATATAAAGGGGGCGGTGTATAAGTAATAAAGAACATTTGTATGGAAAATACCTTGCTTGGTTATGTTTTGAATAGGTGTGGTTATGTGCCCCCCTTAGCATAAGGGAAGATTGAAAATAAAAAATTTTAATACAAAGAACATAATGTTAGTGAGAAAAAGAATGTATTTTGAAGGTGGAGAAATCTTTGTTTTAATCTTCAAAATATCTTGTCAGTTAAACCCTCCCCTCCATAAAAAATTCTATATGTACGTCCATGTACATCCGTGACGTAACTTTTGTTCGCATGAAGACTAGGCATTACACCTTACACAAAAAAATCTTTGTCGTTCCATAATTAAGTGACTTACTTGTAAATAAATCACAAAATTGCAGATAATTAAATAAAAAATTCAAAAAATGACAAAAATAAGTTAAAAGAATCGGTCATGAAAGAAAACATCGTCGTTTAAATGTTGCCAATAGTTTAATTGTACCTAGTTTTAAAATAAGGTTACTAAATAATGTTGTTTTATTTTTTTGGGGTAGAGTATGAATAGTTATTTTAATTTTTGTATGAATGAAGGTTACTTTTTTTAAGTGTTTTTACTTACTTTGAATAGCATCGTCAGGTTCAATTTTCATTCTTTCAAGAATCCACCGACAGATAAAATAACCTGTTCTATTTAGCCCATGTGTACAGTGAACTCCAACTAGGGCATCTGAAAAGAAAGTAAATCTTAGTAAAAAATATTATCTTAATACACACCGTTGTAAAATACTTTATTAAATTAGAAGTACCATTAATTTGTAAGACACTGGGCTTTTAACATTCCGAAGTAGCAAAAATACCATATACTAGCTAGAGTCTAGGAAAAAATGTCATCGTGTTTGTGTAATGCCGTCATGTAAATAAAACACACACATTTTTTTCATGACACTATTTAAAAGAAATTTCAAACAATATACAGCATGTACTGTAGAAATCCATTTTTTCATACTTTGACACCCCGTATCTTTCTTATTATCAACTCTTAAATATAGGTATGCTAAGTTAAATTCTAATAAAGGTTGGTCCAACTTAAACGCACGATGCTAATTGTACCTAAATAAAACAAAAAAATCAGAGAATTCTCTTAATATTTTTTATTATGATAAAAGGATCTATGAAAATTTTATATGTAAAACAAAAATATCGGCCAAATGCTCGCCACGGCTTCGGTGGCATACCTCAACTGATGGTCCATATTTTCATGACTCTAAGACATAATTGAGGTTTAATACCGGGATATACACGGTTATGCAAAACTGTCAAAAAGCCAAAGGTCCCGCGCAAATTTGACCGTATGTATTAAAAAACTGCCACATCTGGCTTGGCATGCGACTCGTCCGACTTTGATTTTTCGGATCCCGCGTCGTGCAAACTTGTGCATGTGTAGGACATGTCAATTAACGTTTCAGTTTAGGAACGTCGTTTACAGGGTTAACTTGTTGGTTTTGAGTTAACAAAATGGCTCTTTGGTCCCAGGAAGATGTATTGCGTGATTTCATAGATATGTACTAAGGTTATCCATGCTTTTGGGAAGTTAAAAGTAATGAATACATTGACAAAAAGAAAAAAACTTTTCGCTGCCACAACTGACGCTGAACTGACAGGTACATCTGAATCGTGTGTATAAAAAGCTTCATTTGACAATTGCTTTCATGCAAATGCATTTCAGGTTTGCATGACCGTGTATACCCCGGTAATGATCATTGTAGCAAATTAACATCGCCATGACAGGAGATTACACGGCTATTGAATTTCTCGAGTAAAAGAGTCATTGTTTCGTGGGCTATGTATCAAGTGGTGTCTACCATCTTCTTAAAATCACGTATCGTCCAGGTCAATTTTCTAAATTTCTGACCTCAAGAATCACGTTAACTGCTTAGCTCACATAATTTTCGAAGATGTACAGCCCGATGACGCTGGCAGCCCATAAACCGCACCAAACAGTCACTTTTTGTGGATGCATCAGCTTTTCAACAATCACCCTTAGACCATAATTTAACGCATCCTCAAAAAATTGGATAATTTGGCACATAAACGACATTAAAACTCAATTATATCTCAGAGTCATTGAAAATACGGTCGATCTGATAAAGATATGTCACCGAAGCCATGGCAAGCATTTGACAGATATTTTGTTTCACACATAATCGTCATAGATCATTCTATTATAATAAAAATATTAGAGGAAAAAAATAATTCTCCGAAAACTTCTTATTTTATTTACAAATAACATCGTGCGTATAAGTTGGACCACCCTTTTATTTTGGCATATTGAATCTGCTGTTTTTCATAGTACCGTTAATTAGCGATAACTCTGTATTCGCCACCGTGGTAGGGAAAATTAAATCGACTGGCGGGCTCGCAGTGGTTACTTTCAGCGTTACATTGGGCATTTACTTTGTTTTTATTTTATTAATTAACACAAACTAAGACACCAGAGTTGTTGTGTTGCAAATTGTAAAAATACCAGGAGAAAAAGTAAGTACCACTGATTTCGATGGATTGCCATGTTATTACCTGCGCGAAACAAAAGTAACATTTTATGGGCGAAAAAAGGGTTTGTGCGCAACAAACTATCCGCATTATCAGAAAGAATTTGTCGCCGGCGTCCTGGTTTTCATTCTGTTCGGAGTACGGTACTAGGTCACGGTCAGACCGCGGACGGAGTGTACGGGGTGCCAGTGTTGTATTTTGCAACGGCTTCTAAGTGCGCATGTTTGTCCCCCGTTCATTTGTTTACTGCGCGAGGTCGTAAAAATCCGAAAAATGCTTCTTGCCACTGCGGATCTAAATGTAGGTTATCTATGGTTAGTACAAATTTTATAGTTTTCCGATTGCTAAATAAAAAAATAAATCAATAATTTTGTTCCATTATATTAATATTTATGTTTTTTGCTATTACTGACATACGAATAAAAACATACTCTTACCGACCCAAAGTAGTTCATATTTTGTTTGGCGACACTCATAGCGAATACTGCCCATTACATATTTCCGCCAAACTAATATAGAATATATAATATATAGAATATAACATTAAAACAACTTAAATAAAATATAAAAAGTGTCGGTAATAAGCACCAAAAATAACCTAACAAATTTAAATTAAACGGATTCCATGTAGAGAACAGAAGCAAACGAATATTATTCTACACGTCAAATCCAATAAACCAAATATCATAACAACGCTTCCAACAACAAAACTAACAATCAAAAGTTACGTAACCATCAGCAAAACATAATAAACCAACAAACGATCATATTAAATTTATTCAATTTAAATTGACAGTCGGATTTATTGTAAATGACGCGGCGCTTCATCAGATGGATTGTGATCGGGTCTGTAAGGCGGCCTCCAACTCAAAACGGCGTATGAACGGTAATAAATGTAGTAGTTACTGACATGAAGCGGACACCCCGTTGAGCACTTTTGATATCGAGAAATCGACCGATGATTTGTCGAAGTAAAAGTACGGATCGATATGGGAGGTTACGTTGTCATTCGAGGTGGCCGTTATTTATGCATAAGTTGTTTAGAATTGGTAATAATCCACTGTTGATTGTAGCATCAATAGATATCGATTTAAGTGTATGTAACGATGTACTATACAGTGCATTTCAATAGTGCCTGGGCCAGTAATGAAATGGACTTTATGATAAGAAGACTTTTAAACCTTTTTAGGGTTTTTTTTGACAAGTCTACCACGAAATATATATACAGCCTTACATGGAAGCGGCGCTTTAACCCAGCCTGTCAATGTCCAATATTTTGGGTGGCGGACTGGGCGAATGCGTCACTTTTCTTGTCCGGACAAGTTTACCACAATGTTTTATATGCAATTTTTAACGATTGTGCCAAAAATTGTATGGGTCACAGTAACGAAACCCGCCTAGTCCCAAACCCAAAACATGTGTTTAGGCTCTATGATTTCAGGACTGTAACCCTTACCATTTTGGGAATATTGTCTAAGAATTTCATAAAAAACATTTTAGTAAACATGTTCGACAAAAAAGTGACGCGTTTGCCCAATTCGACACCCGAAACACTTGACATTGACAGCCTGGCTAAAGCGCCGCTTTCTTATATAGCAGTGGACTTTCATGTTCCGTTTGACAAGTCCACTACAAATATTTATATCGCTATATAAGAAAGCGGCGCTTTAGCTTAGGCTGTCAATGTCAAGGTGTTAAAAATGTTCTTATCATGAAGTTGATTTCATTACCGGCACTACGATTAAAACAAGCCACCCCTTATAATTCCGTTATTCTTCGATGCTTCAAAAAAAATACAAAATTGTTTCTCCCTTGTATCATATATACTTATTACAATTCCGCAAAGACTCACTAGAGCAAACACCTTGTTTGCATAAACATTTTACCCAAAAATTTAGTAGTGTTTTTGATGTGCAATTTTAATAATCATTTTAACCACATTGATTTATTTAAATTAAATTATGAAAGTTTTAGAGCGGCTATTAGAGCTCCAAGAGTACTTTTACCAGAATGACAATATTAGTTAGATATTTATTTTATTGCATTTAATCCTGTTTACAGTATTATAATTTATTCCTTTGTTTAATTGTTTCACATGTTGTTTATACATGTAGAAATACTGTTCTCTTTTGTACTATTTGGTCTTGTTCTGTAATGTACATTAAATAAATAAATAATCATAAATAAAACCCTCAAACACGTCAATTTAAAAACTTCTAGGTGGCGCATTCTTGTATCAAATGTAGGGTCAGTTCCCCACCAACACAAACGTCAGAGAGCTTAATTTTTTAGTTATTATAAGTAGGGACAAGTAAAAAATTTAAAGAAGTAAGTCCTTACGCCCTTTTAAACACTTTTTACAAAAACGTAGTATGTTTTAAAGTTTTACTACCTTTTTTAAATTTAAGACATTTAGGACCTCGGTATATTTAAGAATTTCTGTTAAAAAGGATCTAAGGATTGAGATTGTTAAGGATCAATATCGAGCTTCATCACGCTGGAATCCGCTTTGGAAAAAAACCTCCTTTTTTAGCTTATTTTTACCTACAAACGATACTAATGATTGTAGTAAAGTTCATTTTTTGTAGTACCAATAATTACGCAGCTAACCTAATTATTATTGTTCTAAGCCAGAAAAATAAATAACACTGCGTCAACAATTTTGAAATACACTCTAAATTGATTGTAGTTTATTATAGCGACCATAAAAATGTCAATCCCTTTTTGGTAAAAAAATATTATAAAAAAATTAAGCATAACATAGCTATGGGAAGTCAAGAAAACTTGCTGAAAACGCTCAAAAACTACAAACCGTGCCATTAAATGTAGTAAAGTTCATTTTTTTGTAGTACCAATAATTATGCAGCTAACCTAATTATTTTTGTTCTAAGCCAGAAAAATAAATAACACTGCGTCAACAATTTTGGAATACACTCTAAATTGATTGTAGTTTATTATAGCGACCATAAAAATGTCAATCTCTTTTGGTAAAAAAATATTATAAAAAAATTAAGCATAACATAGCTATGGGAAGTCAAGAAAACTTGCTGAAAACGCTCAAAAAGTACAAACCGTGCCATTAAATGTAGTAAAGTTGATTTTTTGTAGTACCAATAATTACGCTGCTAACCTAATTAATATTGTCCTAAGCCAGAAAAATAAATACCACTGCGGTAAAAATTTTGGAATACACTATAAATTGATTGTAGTTTATTACAGCGACGAGAAAAATTTCTTAAGCCCATATAAGTCAAAAAATATTTTTAAAAAAATTAAGAATAACAAAGCTATGGGAAGTCAAAAAAAATTGCTGAAATACAATGGAAAACAACAAACCGTACTATTAAATGAAATATAGTCCATTTTTTTGTAGTACCAATATTTACGCAACTAACCTAATTAATATTGTCCTTTTTTATAATCTATTTTGACTAATATGGGATTGAGATTTTTCGTAGTTTTAATAAACTACAATCATTTTAAGTGTATTTCAAAATTTTTAACGCAGTTTTCTTTTTCTGGCTTAGAACAATATTAATTAGGTTAGCTGCGTAATTACTGGTACTACAAAAATGAACTTTACTACAATCATTAGTAGCGTTTGTAGGTAAAAATGAGCTAAAGAAAAAGTAGGTTTCTTTTCTAAAGCGGGTTCCAGCGTGGTGGAGCTTCAATATCGTGTTCTAAACCACCCGTTTATTTTGTATATAAATTTTCGCAATACTCTGTATAATATAAACGATAAAATAAAGTTACAAGCTAAGTCAAGACGCAAACGTTTTCAAGTTATAGCTGCATATGATCCATTTAAAAATGACTTTTCTCTTTGTACTGTGTTTAAACCAAATACATATTTTATTTCAAAATAATTTTTTATTTCCCAAACTTTATCAATAAACATCCTTTTATATTCCTGCTTATATCTACAACGACCTGCTAGAAACAAATCTTTTAAATATTTACCATCATTCAAAAGCGTGTTTTTCGTAATTACACCGCAATAAATTTTCTAGATAAAAATTATGTCAAATAAACATTTTTCTTTTCTCGAGGCGCAGCGATTACAATCTTTATGGTGATTACCATCAAAGCTGATATAAAATATATTTAAATTTTGTGGTATTTATTTATATTGTCTATTTTACCAATGAAAAATTGTAAATATGGTCGTAGAAGACACTGGTCTACATGAAAATTACCTTCTACATGAAATGTGATATACTGTAGTCTGTAGAACATAATTTTTCTTTATCTAATTTAAAAAATTAAAACTGAAAGTTAGTTTTTGTTGCTTCTTTATTAGGTTCAAGTAAAATATATTTTTTTTGCCTGGGGGTTGAATTTATTACTTATTTGAAAAAAGTCGTATTACTTAACATCTTGAGGTGGACCACTAATTTTGAAAAAGAATTATAAGTAAAAATTTTTTGCTTCAAAATTTTTATTAAAAGGGTTCTACAAATGTCAGAGTTTCTTCTTTTATGCTAATTAGAAGTTATTAGTAAAAAATATTACTATTACTGTAATAAAAAAAACTAAGCTCTTTTAACCACGTAGTACCATGTATTATACAAGATGTCTCTAAAAGGTGCGGAAAAATTCTACCATAAACTCTTCAGCCTAAAAATGTCAACTTAACTTAGTCCAAAAGTGGATGATTTCCGATACACAGAGTGTCAAAAATTCAATTTTTTTTTTTTTTAATTTTTTGTAAATAATTTTGTTAATATTATGTATTAAGTCACAACATTCGTCTTAAGAAATAATTGAAGGGTAAAAAATTAGACTCTGCTATCAATTTTATTGTAAACTCTAAAAGACGCCACCTGCGGTATTATGCAGTTATTTATAATAAAGTACTTTTTTGGAGACACTCTGTATTCAACTTTTAAATGAAAATTATCGTTTATTCAACATATTTTACCTAAAACAAAAATGTGTGGAAAAAGTTGATTTGAGCATGCAGACATTTTTGAGATATCTGGATTTAAAAAATAATTTCTTGTATGAGCAGGTCAAAACTATATTGGATGCTGATCTGTAAGAGTGTAGATACCTACGTAGTTAAAAAAAAAAGCTCAAATAAACCTATCTGCGAATTTTATAGAAGTTCTTTTAATATACAGAATACACATCCCACAAAAATTATTCAATTACACGATTTTTCCATAAGATTCAATACAAAAATGTTTTACTATAAGTGGCCATATATCTTTATAGTAGGTACAGGAAATGAAGCTCTAAAAAGGTAAAATCTGGCAATTCCTTAGTCCTGCATGTATTAACTTGAAATTTTAACAGAAGGTAGGGTATAGCCCAAGGATCAAAACCTATATCGAACCAAAGGACGATAAAACCCTGGATGTGGTTGCCACGCCCCCGAGGAGTGACAATTTTTTATTGCATTTTAACTAAAGAAATCAATTAAAAAAGTAATTTTTAGCAAAAAAATGTTCCATACATTGTTTTCATAACACTAATTATTTGCGATTAAAAGTTTCGACGAAAAATAGACGGTTTAATGTGACATTTGTGGGGAACATGCTGGACAATTTTAAGTCCTTAGGTTGCAATATGAGCAGAGAGGGAATAAAATTCACTTTTTACACGCACATTTGAACTAGTTTCCTGCAAACCTTGGTGATTTTAGGAAAGATAAGGGTGAGCGTTTCCACCAGGACATTAAAAAAATGAAGAAACGATATCAGGGACGTATGGGATAGCAAAATGATGGCGGACTATTGTTGGATGTTGAAGAGAAATATTCCTATGGCCGAGTAAAAGAAAAAACCACCAAACGGAGCTATTTGGGCAAAAGAGAAAGATTTTCTAAGAAGATCAAAGAGTAGCTCGTGCTTATTTTGCTATATTTTTTGTTTAATGTTGAATCTTTTATGTTAATTTTGTAAATATAACTTTATAAAAATATACCCTACATAATTATGTATGTATATGTATTATTATTTACGTAGTTATTCTGTTAACCAAAAACATTAAGTGATAGAAAAAAACTTAAAAAAGATTTGGAATCAGGGACACCAAATTATCCGAGTTAAGTAGAGAACATCAATTCACATTCAATAAGGTGTAAAAACGCAGGCCTATGTTATACAATGTAAACTTGAGATCCTGTTAACTTTCCGTACCATTTAAGCGCGTTCTCAAGAAGAACATTTAAATGAACCACTCGTAAAAGTGTTCAACGCAACATCTTATTTAATGAATTAACGGCTCCATATTCGATATCAACAAATCGATGTATTTATAGCCTTTTGTAAGGCTATTACCCACAGGGTTTTTACACACCAACTATTATCTGAAACAACCTGTTACTCTAAGAGCTTAAGTTTAGATTACACTGGACCAATGATCGATAAATCTCAGGTTATCATACAAAAAGTGGTTGAAAATAGGAAGAATTTTATTCAAGACTTGTTTTACTGATACGGCATTTTAGCTTATCTGCTGTTCTTAGTTTGGTATAATGTGTCTATTTTATTGATAAAAATGTATACTATAAAAGTAAATTATTCTTCTGTACAAGTTTAGTTTGTACCTAGTTCTTTCGTTGACCTAATGAATATAATTATCTCTTATTCTTATTGGATGTAATGATATTTTTAAAGAATTTATTAAAAATGATATATTCTTTATGCAAGGATAAAAAACGATAATAAAGCTTTATAGAATATTTACAATATTTAGAAAAGTTTCCTAATAAAGTCATTTAGCCTTACTGCAACCTTTTTATTTTGTGAAAATCAAAGCAATCTACCAACTTACAAGACACGGTATAGTATTTGACAAACTTAAGTTGGTTTAATGTTAGTCACTATTTTGTTTTATAGAGGTTGGTAGGTATTTAACAAACCAAATTAGAGTACCGGACCTAAATTGCCTATAATCTAGTGACATGAGGTATTAGCAACGCAAGTTGTTTGTTGATGTAATACTGATTTACCACCCACCTCAAATCAAAACCTCAAAAATATACGATCTTGCAGTTTGTTTTTAGAGAAAAAATATGCAATAAAACAACAAAAAAAAGCGTTAAGAGGTCTCAGTAACCAAAGAATCATTTAAAAAAAGTTTATGTTATTGGTGAAGTAGAACTCTCTGACGAAGTTGCTAAAAATGTTTGTTTCACTTTTTAAATACAGTGAGGTCCTTAAGTTTGTCACCCTTCTTTTAAGTTCTAAACTGTTTAATATATTTTGTTAAATCTTGTAACGACAATTTATGACCATAGTCTGCATTTTTATGACATATCAATGACAGCTCTAAATGTCAAGGTGACATCCGGGTACCATATTGCAAAATAGAATTAAATAAAAAAGAAATTCTTGTGGCACATAATTTGGAAGCTTTTGACGAGTACTTTATAACCCTATAATTAAAAGTCAATATCTTCACCTACTACAAAATTTCAGTACTTGAAATACTTGATTTAAATTGTTATATTTCCGAAAATAATTTAGTGTAATATACCTAATGTGTTATTTTCTTAAAGCTTATTTTAAAGACCTTTTTAATGGTAATATTGGTGATAATATACAGGAAAAGACAAAAAATATATACTTTTTAATGAAACACCCTGTATATTATATTACCATTAAAAAGATCTTTTAATAGGCTTTAAGAAAATACAACAATAAATACATATTTGTAAACAAAACTTCCCTTTTCATTTTTTTTATGTAATATGGCGCTCAGCTGTCACGCTGACATTAAAGCTGTCATTGAAATGTCAAAAAATTCAGACCAGACATCAAATACCAACTTTTATAAAAATATACACGGTTTAGAAGCTAGAAGAGGGGCAACGGACTTTAGGACCTCACTGTGTAATTGCTGATTTCATGTACTCGGCAAAATTAAATTTTTGCTTAATTCGTGAAATAAGCTGTTCTGTCACATTGGCGGGCTCATGGTTAGTTTTGGTTAGAAAAATCTTTTTAATAAAGCCAATAAACAAAAGATTTAACTAACAAGAACTAACCATGTCCACCCCAATGTAACAGTTTTATTTACTTCTTATTTCACGAATTTGGCGTAACACATACAAAAATAATTATGTTACATCTTTTAAGCCACACATTTGAACCCTCCTCGTCCCTGCAGGAAAGTTCCCTATATGGAAATAAACCTGCCAAAGAATATATGGACTAAAAAAGAACAAAATTTTGTTAAAACACGGTTTTGTGTACTTACATTCCTTTAATAAAACAAAAATAGAATTTGTGATGCATTCAGCGTTTATAACAAAATTACCTTCACATATATAAGTTCTCTAGTCGCAGTGAAACAGGTAACATGAACCTGTTTCTAAGTTCAAACATTTCAAATTGATTAAACAGACAGTAAATAATAATTGTGAAGATCGAAAATCTATTACGGTCCGTTGAAGATTCATTCTTCATAACTTTTAAAGAATTTTCATGTGGGAGGACTGGACACGCACTTATCAATAATTATTGAACCCGGTTTTCGTATCGAGTTTAAATTCCGTATATACTTAAATGTTATGTTTTTAGTTATATAGGGCAGTTAAATGTTTTCTATAACATTCAGTATTTACTAAGTCAAAATGAAAGAGCAATTTTTTTTCTTTAGACACTCAAGGAAGGCTAAACTTAGAAATTTAAAGATCGGAAAAAGAATAGAAAACTTTTTTTTACAATATAGACAGTCTAGGGACAAAGAAACGGACCAAGTCGAAGTTTGAGGACTTTGAATTAAATCGCATAAGAACTAATTCCTAACAGCAGAAGCAATCATAAAACAAAAAGAGTTTCTCCAATACGGTGATGGTCAAGAGAAGAAAGGCTTTCTGTAAGCGAATGATCATTCAAAAGGGCAAAAGTTTGTCTTTGAATGACATTAAAAATATTAATGGTTGTAGAAGACGCCGTTTCCTAGACATGAAAGAATATTCGCGATTCAGATTAAGTGTTTCCTAATGTTGTAATAGACTCCATCAGCTAAAAAAATAGGAATCTGGATCCAAAATGATAGAACCTTTTACCCGAAATTACGCAATTTTTGGTGTGTGTCTCGGCTAGAAGTAATCATTTTTCAAAACAAGGCATTAAATTTTAGAAGCAATATTAGGCATTATTGCATAACAACCTAAAAACACAAAGAATGATTAACAGTCAACATTCCGAGTAATTTTATATAAAGTCACAAAACGTAAGTTCTTCTTCTTTTTATTGGATTATAGCGTTGGCTGCCTCCTCAGCGCCATTCGCCAGCACATTTGATAACGTAACTTCTTAGTTATTTACATTTAAACTGCAGACACTACAAAACCGTCTTTGTATTAGTCATGTGTAACACTGTGTTAAATGAAACTTTTGTATTGAAACCTTTCAGTATGTCATGGGTGTTAAAACAACGTCCATGAATGTAATGACACCTCAGATGAAATCGACACACTATAGCAACTGGCACCTCGTGCGATAATATTTCCACTCGTGTGAAATTAGTCAGTTTCCACACTTGTTATGTAATGTATTCTTACATCGTCCTGCGTTTGCTTTTCAAATCAACCTAAGATTCTAAATACTTTTAGTTACCGGATGTCGGTTGTCAAAATGTTGATACAAAAAATCTGAGAATATGACTGTGAGACCCCCACACACGAAACAACCAATCACTAGAGTACCGAGAGGGTGGGCGGTTTGTTCAAGGCTCCAAGTTAGAGGGGACCCTAAAAGTGGGGTCTTTATACAAAATAAGGTGCATATTAGAGTTTAGGAGCGTTGTTGTGAGGGCTTTTGTTATTTTTTTGGTACCAAAATACAAAAAGGGAGGTCCTCAATCTTGGTAAAGTATATATTATGTTAAGTGGGAAGGGGGCCTCATTTGAGAATGAGGACTTTTCTTTTGGTTGTCAAATTTTTCCAACTGGGAGAAGCGGGGCCCTGACCTTATTAAGGTATACCATAGTATGTTGTAACGGGGGCTGCATTTTAGAGATTTTTGCTTGTCGAAAATTTGTTTAATAAAAAGAAATGATCTAGTGATAAGGAGCTTTTGTTTTTCGGCCCGGGCTTTGATACCTCTAGGTACGCCACTGCAACCAATTAAAAGATTTATTTACAAAAAAATTAAAATTAATTTATCTTTGTTTAACTGTGCAATTAAGCTGAACTGTGACTAAAATGCCCACACACGTAAAGATTAAACTGCACATTTGTACTGAACAGTTGTAACTAAATGTGTGTGAAAATCTAACAGTAACAGAAAATATACGAGGTATTTTGAAATACCCTTCTTTGAAAAGTGAATCATTGGGTAATTTTAATAAAAAGAAGTTTATATTCGTATATACAACCTATTTTCTAAGTGTCTTTAACTTTTAAAATATATTATTGATGCACCTCTTAATGTTAATATTAGGGGCTAAAAATTTCAAGATATTTTTCTCGTCTTTATAAACAATATTTTTACAACACCCTTAGATTTAAAAAATTGTTCTTTGTCTTCTTAAAATCGCTTAAGGATTAACACCCTTTAGCATGCGCATCTTATTCTGAAACACCATGTATAGCTTTAGACCCTCCCATAAAAATAAAATGTTCTTTTATTAACTTCTATTAACTAAAAAAACAGTAAAAATGCTGCATTCCGCTGTCAAAGACGCAATTTTACTTCTCCTTGTGTGATATTTAACAAAAAAGAACACCAGACTTAAACTCTTAAAATATTACCGGCCCCTTGCCGATAATTTGTCAGTATTAACTTCGATGCATTCCACGGATATTCTTTCAGATTTTAATATTAAAAATCGAATGTTGTACCGCACACGAAAATAAAAATCATAAAAATGTGGCGCTTGATAGTAAATTGCCTCTTAGTTTTAAGAACAAGAGAACCTTTATGAAAATGTGCTTCATTTAAAAATGTAAACACTACAAAAATACAAGTATACCCTCTTTTAAAATACAAGGTGATCAAGGTTAGTTTATATTTATAAGGTTGCGACATATCCTCAACTTTTAGACGGTTCGAGGTCGGGGACGCAAGGAAGGGCACTCCACGGAGAAAAGTTGGCAAGACTGGGTAAAATCAAAGCTGATGATCAATCCAGTGGCGTCTAGAATTTACGCATTTCATTTTGCATTGTTTTGGAAGTGATATTTGTTGAAAGATGTAATTCCAAATGTTTTTATTTAAAGTAAAAGAATTTACAACTTATTGATAATTAAAAACTGTTGTGGAAACGGTTGTTCTAATAATACAATAAACTGTATATCTCCGGCACTGAACAACATGGCCGAAAAATGGGAGATGTGACGTCATAACACGTCAAAGCCATATAGCCGAATGTCGTGACCTTATATAGACCGGCTTTGAAAGGTGATTTACAATTTATTACAAATATTTTTGCATTTTTAAGGTTTAAACAAAACTTTTTTATAAATATGTGTCCTAAAACGCACTCACATGAGATACAATCAGTAAAGCTAAGGATGTTTTTTTTTAATATTAAGCTACACCAGGAGTGCGTTCATAAATAAAATGTAAAGTAAGCCTTGTACTCTGTAATGGAATCAAAATGACAGTTGAAATGTATTACATTGTAAAAGCAATTTTTGAACGCTACTCAGGAAATGAAATGTAAATGTCCCTTGTAACCTGACATGTAACAGAAAATAATTAAAAAGTTTATTTATTTATTTATTTATAAACTAATATAAATTAAAATTTTAATATACTATAAATAAATTTATAAACAAATCAATACTTATTAATGCAATACATTTTAAAAAAACTTTTATGTTTGTGTTTGTATAAAGATATTCTTATTTTGAATTTGAAAAAGTTTGTAGCTATATTGTGGTTTGGAGAAAAATTAGTAGCCAAATAAAAAGAGCCTAAAAATGAACAAAGTTGTTCTGACAGCCATAGTAGCATCGGTAAAATATTTTTGTTTCTTTTTAAAAACTTTTAAATCTAAAAATTATAGATAAGAATTTCGTTTGTTTCCTATTCTTTAAGAGACACATATGAAATGCACAAAATCAGTAAATTGTTACCGCGCTCGTGAGCACGGTAAAGAATGTAATACAGAGTTACATTTCCAGACTGTTTTTGAACGCTGTAAGACAAAAAGCAGTGTAATAAATAATACATTTAGGAACGACCTCTATAACAGAAATGAAAGAAATGTGTACTTTGTAATGATTTATGAACGTAACCCAGGAAGTCGGCTTTAAAAAAATATTTTAATATTTGCTCTCTTGCATTTTTATATAATACAACAAACAGTTTTTGAGAAAATTCTTACCTGTCGGAACAAATTTTGGTATATTTTCGTTTGAGAAATATAATTTTTTGGTTATTCGATTATTTTAAAATACGAATAATTCAAAAGGCCATCGACTGAAGTCTTTTAGAAAAAATTTTGCAAACAAATACCCTTTTAATACTTTCATTTATTTAAACAACTTTTTGCAATTTATTTAACAATTTTAGCACCAATTTTCTAAATCGTCTCAAAGTAAAGCGCAACAAATAAAATACCTAAATTATTATGTTAAATTATATACTTTTATGTTCAGTTATTCTTAAAACAAAAATCAATAGGACCTATTTTATGGTTTTTTAGCATTAGCATATATAATACACTATTTTGGAAAATGTCCCATAAGTCTAGTCCTATCTAAATCTATTTAACTAAAATTGGCAAACCTAGAGATAACATATCTACCTATAAGCCCTCTCAAAAATTAAAAGATTGGCGCAACCGATAAAAAGTTATTATAAGTTAAAAAGTATGCAAGTTTAATTTGGCCCACCCTATATGTGTATAAAAACATGCAATAATTTGTTTACTATTATTTCTTAGTATACCTATAAAAGCATTTTTTGTATTAGTTAAGCTGGTGACCTTTGTCTAGGCAATAGTATACAGTGTATTTCTTTAATAAAAATAAATTTACTACAATTACGGAGTTACATTATATCTTTGAACTTTCAAAAATTACTGTTTTTGTTTAATTTTCAATTGAAGCCTTAAAATTAACATGAATAATTATGAGTTCTGGTTAGTCTTATAAAATTTCTCTTTTATTTTTTAGCGAGTTTATCGTGATAAAGCGTAAAAATGAGAATAAAATCAAAAATATTACAAAATTGCCCTCTAATACAAGTTTGACGGTATAAAACTTTTAAAGGAGTGACCTAATTTAAATTTTGTTAAAATAGTTTTTTCTGGAGCGTTAAATTTCCCGTCAGAATATGCGATAAATAGATTTTTCCTTCAATTTTAGCACCGTTTAATATTTATATATTTAAGAGTTGTATACGCTGTTAAAATTATCATCCAACTTTAAGAAAACCCTGTATGTAGTATCTGGTTTATTTGGATTTACCAATTTTCTTAAGTATTCTACAAGAAAAAGACACCGTTTTATGTTTTTTTTTTTTTGAAGAAAATAGCACTATACAGTCCTCGCTGGACAACCCTGTACACACGTACCGCTTTCTTTATATGTGTCTATGGGCGCCAATGGAGTGCACTTGCAATTCCTTACTTTTAAATAAAATACCCGCGCGACCAATAATGTATGAAAAAGAACGTTTTCTTAGATAAAAATCATATGTTTGCACCCACCTCGGTTTTTAATAAATTATCCGGGGTAATGTAAAAAGAAGGATATTATTATGTATGAAAAAGTACATCATTGAAGGTGAGAACAATTTTTTGCTTTTTAGTTTGCTTTGTAAAATAAAGTTTTTTTTTTTGCTTCAACATTTTTTCTTTCTCTATAAAATTTTTATTTTTTTGCAACCCCTGGAATTTATTCTGCCGGCGCCCATGTATCTGTTTGTTCCTGTTTAATTTTTATAAGAGGTCGGTGTACCTACTGTGCTGTAACGAGAAATGAAGAAGTGATAAGATCGCGCCCAATATTTCAGGATATGTTATGATGGTTCAAAGAAACCTTTTGGTGCTTGTGTAAGACACAACATACATAAAATTTATAAAAACGTATAAAAGTGACAAGAATATGACTTAAGTAAATTAAAAATAAGCCAAGGTTTTCATTAACCCATTTTTAAGTTTGCAAGTTTTAAAAAGGATACCTAGTTACAACATACTTTAATAGTTATTTATGATATACGTGCTAAAAGTGACATTTTATTTTGTGAGAGGGGAACTTTGTAACACCTGTGGTGTGATCCATCCCTTCAAAAAAAAAAATAAAATCACTTTTAAAACGTAATGGCAATTCAAATTAAGGAGCAGAAGTATTGCAATTCGGTGAATAAGCTGCTAAAAGTGGGTATCCATGCATTTAGATCAAAAGTGTCGAAAATATTTACCATATTTACAGAAAGGATTTTGGATTTGTGTCTCGGCTAGAAGCAAAAGCACTTTTAAAATCAAGGCATTAAATTTTAGACAAAATATAAAGCATCATAGTCTAAAAGCCTAAATTATAAAAAGAGTAGTTACCAGCTAACGTTCCGCGTAATTTTATATAAAGTGATAAAACGTAAGTTCTTAATTATTTACACTTAAACTGCAGGCATAACAAATCTCACCTTTTGCTTCATGGCAGAATTGTTTACGGAATCTATAACGACAACCACCAAAACACTTGGCACAAATTGTAGACAAATTATTCTTGTATTTTTTATTTCATTTATTCAATAAATTATGAAAATTATTTAAAAACACGATACACTGCAAGCTTAATTTTAATTATCAATAGCATCGGTCCGTCGCGCGTCGCCCTGATTTCCAGCTTTCGCTAATGTGAAAAGGCAGTTACAGCTATCATTAGGACTGGGCGGAAATATCAATGAAAGTATCGATACTGAATCATTTAACATATTTAACCACTTAAACTGCAGGCATAACTAATCCGACTTTGCACCTTTTGCTTCATGGCAAAAATTTTTACGGAATCTATGATGACAACCACCAAAACACTTAGCACAAATTATAGACTAATTCTTCTTGTATTTTTTATTGCATTTATTCAATACATTATAAAAATTATTTTAAAAAAACGATATCAACTGCCACAACAACAAGAAAATCTATTTTTTCTACACCATTAAAAGCCCAAAGTAATAATATTTTATTATCGACTTTTTTATTATTTTTAAAATCTAATGTAATCTGTTTATCTATGAAACAAGTTACTAAGGTAAAAAAATCCAATTTGTTGATTTGTATCTGTTGACAAGTAACGCCAAATGATCGCAAATTCTTGTTCGAATTTAGATAATTTTTTGTACCGCCATTTTGTAGTAAGTAAAGGTATTGACTTCATATTCTAGGTTTATAAAATACTCATCAGCAGCTTTAAAATAATGTGACACAGGACCCTCTTTTTCATTTCCCTTTTTTTTCAAGATGGGTCCTAGCTGCCATAAAAAATTTATCTGTCAATTTTACTTCAAAATATATTAATATTAAATTAATTTTATAGTTCAAGGTTTAAATTTTTTAAATTGATCCGTTCAAAAAATAAAAGGGGGAGCACATTAAAGAAATGCACTGTAGTTATATGTATGATAGTATGATGTAGATACTAATTTTAGAGGCCTACTATTTAGCTAATAAATATAATAAATATTTCTTAACACTTTTTCTTTTTCTTATTATCAGGCGCAGCTCGTCCATAGGCTTATTTGGTCAATGATCCACCTAATTCATATTAAAATTTAAAAAATAATTAATCCTAACAAAGAAAAAGCACAAATTTATTATGATGCAAAAACTCCCTTTGCAAGAATGGAGAGAATTTACTAGGTCATAATCAAGAAAATAAACTTTCTAATAAGGAGCGCTTGATCCCATTTGGGTCTATGTTCGCTAAATCTTGTGACGTAATCTTTTCCCAAATTCTTTGTTTATAATCGTACTGGAAGCTTTTTTCGCGGTTTAGGTGTTGTTTTTTGCTTTTTAGTCATTGGACTTTTATATATGTTTAGATTTTACCAATTACAGTTAAATTAAGCAGTTATTAGTGGTGCAGTTACAGATAATTTTAAACCCGTCAACAGGGGTCACTGACCCTTGAATGTTTCTTTTAAAGGGAATTTACGTTTAAATCGTTATTAAGGGTAAGATACTAATTTTCTATGTTTTCTTTAAGTGATTTTATTTTATTTTATGCAAGTATCGGTTTATTCTGTCAGATAAAAAAATATTATGGCAAAAAGTTGACGTCACAAACATAACCTATATTTTCGGAAAAATATCAAAAATTATGCGCTCCTTATTAGAAAGATTATCTCCTTGGGTCATAATAATTTAGCTTGGTCAAAATGTATAATGAAAGCAAAAAAAGCATATAATCGCACTGTAGAAAGTTAAAAGAGATGTATAATCGTACCACGGTCAATGCCTAGAGGAAACCCTTGATACGATGAGTGAATCAGTAAATACGTTGTTTATGCCGTTGCTTACATAACACTGCATACTATTATTTTTCTCTGTCGCGGTCATGTGTTTTGGCGTCGGCGCAGAGTCTTATTGTAAAATATGCTTTGGTACTAAAACTACGAACAAAAAGGATAGTTCTAATTAGTTAGGACTCAACCAGACTAGAAAGGACAGATAAAAAGACGAAAACAGGTACTTTAGACCGGTAAAAATAGCTATGACATAAATATTTCTAACCTTAAATCAGAATTAAATGTTTTATAAAGTCGCTAAGATCGATAAGAAAACGATTAAAAACCATCATTGTTTTTAGCGGCAGAAGTAGAAGCATCATTGTTAAAGTCTGTCCATAAAAATAATTTAGTTAAAATGACCACATTTCCAATAATAAAAATCGGGACAAATGAAGTAAGATGCTATTTTTTTCCTCAAAAATGGTCCTCACCTTTGAAATGTTTCAATGGACAACGATAAATAAAATAAATCGGTCAACTCATTGATAAAGTTTATTTTTATTAGCCCCAAAATTTTTTAAGAGCAAAAACAGGTCCTCACCTCTGGAAAAAACCTTTTGATTTCTTTGTTTACACCCGCAGTCCTACCAAAAATCGGGACATATTTAAAAATCGGCGGGACAGTTCTCTAAAAGCGGGAATGTCTCGCCAAAAGCGGGACTGTCCCGCCATAATCGGGACGTGTGGTTACTTAAGGTTAATGTAACACGTTGTATAGCAAGGTACAATTAGTTGCTCACAAAATTTTACCTATCTGAGAAAAACCACCGGTCGTGCCTGATTATTATACCCTTTAAAGAACTGCTAACAACGGCCCTGTAAAATACGATTACGTTTAACTATTTTTGTTAACGACATCATCAGCACGTACCCGAGAAAGAAAGTAATAAATAATTATCAAGTATCTAAAGTCGAAACTAAAAATTTCGTTCGACGAGTTCCAAGTCATCCATCTTAGGCGGCACACCTATATCTGTAATACCTCCATACTATTAGATTTCGGCTATGTGTAAACTCGTACTGCATCTCCAATATTTTCATAAAGAAAATGACTTTGGGAAGCTATAAACCACGCCAAATAGCTTGTTTTTTTCGGTTTTTTCGACGTTGAGTTTTGTAATGTTCGAGTAAAGATACGTGGGTTCCCCTACAAAGGTGACGAAAATAGAAAAAAAGCATAAGTTTTGATAGTAGCTATGAAGAGTGAAATAAATATCTGGTTTATCGACTTATTTTTGTTAAAGACGAGATTATATACAGCAATATTTACATAATTATGTTGTTTGTTTGGTTTTTATTACTTAATCCTATAATAAAATACCTATATAACATAATTTTGGAGTGGAGTATTTTGAATTTTGAATAAAGAATTACGGTTATGTACACCTATGCCTATCTTTAATACAGTTGTTAGACATTTCCTAAATCTTTATTTGGATTTTTCGTTTGAAAAATTTGTTTCATTATCAAGCTGTTATTTTGCGTATGGTTTTTAGTGGAGGATGCAGTCAACTTATTATTGTTCTTAGGATTTTTGACATCCTCTATACTTTTTTCTTTATTAGGGTTTTTTTAATTTCCCAGAAACATTTTACACATTATGCAGTACACAGATATACTTTTTTTTTTAAAGGTAAGGTATTTTTAACAGACTTTAAACATGAGGAGGATTTTAACTCGACTGAATGTCTTTTTGTGTGTATGTATATGTACGCGATTACTCCGGCGTTGGTGGACCGATTTTAAAAATTCTTTTTTTATTTAAAAACGTGCACTTTTACGATGGTCTCTTAAAAAATCAAGTCAGGTTCGCGAGAGAAAGGTACTAAATCTATTTTTTTCTCTGCTGTACATTGTTCGTGAGGCAAAAGGTGCCTTTAGATAGGCATATAGCCAAATAATAAAGAAAAAATAAGAGATCTGGAGCGCCTTTAGAATCGACAACCCTTGGGGTAAAGTTTGCCCTTTTACAGAACTAAAAGAGATACGAGCAGTATTTTTTTGCATGTTTACCGATTTAATAGTAATATAATGTTACAGACTTTCAAAAATGTGTTTACGTTAGGGAATTTTAGAGAGTTAGGATCATTTAATATGGTGTTTTAATTAATTTAAATACTTTACCTTTATTTTTCCAAGTTCTTTCATCACTTTCGAAGGTTTCCGAAACCGCCCGAATTATCCATTGAGAACTTTTATGCCATCCTGTACTATGGAATTTTTGCAATATTTCTCCAAAATTCTAGATCATTCTTCACTCTTTCATATTACTATAAAAGGGCGACAGAAAACCTTCGAATGATTAGTATAGATTCGACTTTTGTACTGTAAACTTCGAGACATTGATAAGTGAAGATTATGTCGTTGTTGTAACCATAGTTACGTTCCATTGTTAATAAAGGTATAAAAACAAAGACACGTGTTTTTATACGAGGTGTTCCGAAACAATAATAATAAACTAAAAAGCAAAAAATAAACATTAAAAAAACGGCTTTAAAAAATTATTTAAACTTACTAAAAAGTAAAAAAATATATATATGTATAAAATAAATAAAAATGGAAGAGAGGTAATAACATATGGTATTAAAGTATAAAAAGCTTTGTTTATTTAGTTATTAACATTGAGTAGTTTAGCACATACATATGTACCCGACTTCTTGTTTTTTATTTTTAGATATTATATTTAACTTTTAAGTGAGTTTTATTATTTTTGTTGTGGTCGGTTTTTTTATTTTTATGATTTTAAATAGGTTCAAAAAAAATATTCAAAAATGTATTAAACTTTCTATTTAATTAAAGTTGTTTCTGAGATATCGGCTCATATGTCATTTATTCCTAATATTGGGTAGAAAGCAGGTTATAAAAAAAGTAATCATTTATTATCCTCAACCACTAGCGTACCGAGGGTGGAAAGGGAGTTCTCATATAAAATAAGGTTCATTTGGGGTTTGGGACCGTTTTTTAATGTGTTTTTGTTTGTTTTCTCATAACTTTTTTTGCTTGTCAAAATTTTAATAACTAGTAAGAAGGAAAAGAAGGGAGCCCCGACCTTATGAAAGGGCGCCTTATTATTTGTTTTTTTTCTAAAATTTTTAAAGACAAGACAAGATTGACTGAAATGGGGCCCCAACTTTGCTTACCGCCCGGGTCCCGATAGCTCTAGGTACGCCACAGCCCTTAACATTTTAATTTATTTTTTGTATTTAATTGAATACAATGGCCGAAAATCATTTTTATTAATAATGTAGTAGCTCAAATACGGATAAAACAAATAATCCCAATAATACAAGGTAGGACAAAAGTACATTTTTAAGATGAAACTCTCTGTATATTAATCACTGTTAAATAGGTCTATAAAAAAGATTTAAAATACCAAATTTATTATACCTAACATTATTAGTATCGAAAAAATATGATCATCCAAATTACGTATTCAGATTATCTGTTACCACCATTTTGTAGTAGGTAAAGGTATTAACCTTATATTCTAGGGTTATACAGTGTTGCCAGGAGTTTAAAATGATGTACCACGAGAACCACCTTTCCATTTTGGTTTTTTCCCAGTATGACATTTAACGTTGTAATTGATATGTCAAAAATAAAAACCTTGCAGTTATACTGTGGTTTTAAATATTATTAGAATATACAAAACCGTTCAAAATTACGTATCAAATTTTATTTTGATATCTTTAAAAATAAAAACTTTATAGGGGTATTAAGGGTAAATGCTAAACCGATTTCGAAAAATCAAAATTACCCTTTAATAGAATGAGATCTAGTGGACCCTTTAAGTAACGTTAGACCTTTAAGGCTGGAAATTTATATAGTAATGAGTCATAGCATGCTAAGTACTGAAAATCATCACCTGGCAAGCATCAGCCCTGCACATCATCACCCTGTATATTTTTGAAAGTGTAAAAATATTATAAAACAAAAAACTTGGAGCTGTTAGCTTCAATTTTTTCTAGGATTTAGTTCATTCATAGCAATGTTCAAAAACAATTGGCAGGCGTTTTGGATGAGCACAAAGTACCTGCGAGGCGGACCTGAAGGGCCATATTTCCAAAACTAATAAAGTTAGATGTACCTAATGTGGTGTTTCCTTAAAGCTTTTTAAAGATCTTTTAACGGTGATACTGGTAATAATATACAGGGTGAAAAATCAAGTTTTTTTTTGCAAGGCATCCTGTATATTATATTAGCAATTAAAAGATTCTAAAAAGAGCTTTTAGAAAATACCACAATTGATATATCTATCTCTTATAGTTTTGGAAATATGACCATCGAAATCAGCCACACCTTTCAATTCGCCTGGCTGGTACTTGTGCTCATCAAAAACGCCTGTTAATTTTTTTTTAACCTTTCTATGAATAAACTAAATCCTAGAAAATGTCAAGCTTATAGCTCCAAGATTCTTAAACTTTCAAAAATATCCAGGGTGATGAAGTGCACAGCTGATGCCTGCCAGGTTATTATTTTCGTACTTAGCATTCTATGACTCATTACTATACAAATTTCTAGCCTTGCAGATCTAACGTTACTCAAAGAGTTCACTAGCTCTGAGACTATAATATAAAGTATTACTTGACCCGCCTCTGAACTTTATGACGTCTACTTTGGTGAGGAAAGACCCTAAACAAGTAAATTTTGACAGAAAAATGTGTTTCCCTAAAAATAAGGATTAAAGCCCATTAGTGTCTTTGATATTATTTCGTACACGTCTAGTCTAAATACTCCGTACAATGGCGACGAATATGTGGGTGCACGGGAGCAAATGCACCGAAATAAGTAAAATGTATGGGTGCAATGCACCCATATGAGAAGTAAACATTTGAACAATTTTGTCCTTCAAAACTGTTTGTAGATGGGGTGAGGCCTTTTTTTTGCCCTTCAACTTTTATTAGGAAAAAATATATGTATACCCCTTATTGTTAAAAAAAATCTTTAGTAAGGAAAATGTGCAGTTGTTAACACCACAGCTCATGGGCAAATCCGTAATCAACGCAAAAACGACTAATAGAGAATAATTACTTTCCGATTTTCTGTTAACTGTGGTTTAGACAAGCCTTTTTCGGTTTTAAAAACCGTTTTCGATTTTTTTTTTTTAAACCGGTTAACCGGTTTTGTTTTTTTCCGGTTTTTGCCAGCCCTAATTATCAGCAAAACTATAAATGAGATCGATGGAAAAGCGAACTACCTTAAAAATAAAGTTCCTGTGAAAGAGATATCTCTCAAAACCTGAAGTGAGGGGTACTATTGTCAGCCAAACTATAAATGGAATTGGTTATAGAAAAGAGAAGGTCGGTAATGTAAAGCAGAAAAAAGTTAGTGCTATTACTGAGTCCTGAGGCAGTAGTAAGGAAAATGTGCAGTTGTTAATTTTTTTTGCTCTCAAAATTTTTTTCCTTGTCATTTTGCGCCGGCACCCATATGGAAAATCAAAACCCGCCGCGCCTGACCCCGTATATTAAATTTCTTTATAACCCTTTCCTGTTTTCTTAAAAGAGATTCAAGAAACGAATATTATCTAGATTAAAGTGCCTTTGCAGAACATACATCATAATTTACCCTCTTCCCATATATACGTTTAAAATAAATGTTTATTTTCCGATCAAACTTATCAATTGGTGTCGACGGTGTTTGCCACCTCGATTCAATTCTGCGATCGTCTAGTCGGGAATTTACTGCGTTTTAGGTATATTGAAGAACAGGGCAGATTCAGCTTATTTTTCAGTGTGATATAATATATGAAACTTGTTTTTCGTCCGGTTATAAATATGTGAATCAAGAAAAAGAAAAAATACTTTAAACATTTTAGTTTATTGACCAAAAATATCCCTTTCCATTTAAACATCACTTCTGCTAGATATGTTTTTTCGTCAAATATAACCTAGCGACAATTTCAATATTAAATAAAGAGTCAGAGAAAATAAAGATAAATTGATAGTTTTTCAATAAATAAAATATTTAAGGGTAAATAAAACAGTTATTAAAAAAGAAAACTTTTTTAAAAAGCTTTTTTGTAACACGTATACCATTTAAAAAATGTATTAGGTACGTAAAATTTTCTCTAATAGCTTAAGGGACACATTTTTTGCTATTTAGGTTCTAATATGTTTATTTGGTACCGAAATTAACATGAAATTAATAAAAATAAAATGTACCATAATAGCAATAACAAAACTATAAATGATATCGATCGGGGAAAAGCGAATAACCTTAAAAATTTAGTTCCTGTAAAAGGGATATCTCTCAAAAACTGAAGTGAGGGGTACTATTGTTAGCAAAACTATAAATGGAATTGGTTATGGAAAAGAGAAGATATAAAGCAGATATAAAGTTAGTGCTAGTACTAAGCCCTGAGGCACTGCAGCATTAAATTGGTAAAAGTTCAAACAGTAGCCATCCACAATAACTAATATATGTCGATTAAAAGGAAGTTGGAGGTCTTAAAATAAAGTATAGCTCGAAGGCAGTAGGTAGAAAGTTTATTGGGGAGCGCATTAAGCCAGACCTGGTTAAAAGCGTTGGATACATCAACAGTAACTATCTGGAATTCACCCAATAACTCAAACGAATTGTTTCAACTGTGTGATACGAAGAAAAGAAGATCTGCTATATCTTCTATCTAGATCTTTTATGATGAAGTCCATGCTGTCTGTCATGCAAAATAGTAGGTTTGTTCCAGCAGAATGTTGGCAACAATCGTAAAACGCAGAAATTGTTGCAAACATTAGTCAGAAATGTTGGCAACAGTTTTCTGCCGGAACGAAAAATAAACAAGGCGTGCATACTGCTTATACGTCAATACAAGAAAGGTTATGTTAACAATTTGTCAGTAATGTTTGAAGAAAGTTTGCAAACTTTTCAAACAGTTTCCAACATGTTTCCTACATCTTAAAACTACTGCTGGAACAACAAACAATTGTATAATGTTAGAAACATGGCACTGCTGGAACGACAAATTTGACGTGCGCAGAATCCGAACGGTTGCAAATATTTCTGACAGCCTGCTGGAACAAACCTAGTGTGTTTTCCCAAATACTTAAGACTTCGTAAGTCAATGAATTTCTTTATTACTTTACAAAACACTAAAAGAAGTAAAATAGGTCTATAGGTTAGATAAAGGAGCTTTAAATCCTTTCTTGGGGATAGGTTGAATACGTGAAGCTTTTAGGCTTTCCGGAAAACTACCTGTGTCATAAAAAATTCGAAAGAGCCGGGGTCAAATAGGTATTTAAAAGTTTTGTAGCACACTTTTTAGTGGCATACCGCTGGTAGGCAATCCAGCCCAGACGATTTTTAAGAATTAACAAAAGAAAAGATAGACTTAATGTGTTTCACCTGAAAAATAATATCAGGCATTTTATAAGGAATCGGGGTAATAGTTAAAACAGGATACATAGCACCAAGAAGATTTACTGCCATTTGTGTAAAGAAAAACTTTGTTTTTTATTCGATTATTGAAGTCGTTGGCTTTTGAGATAGTTTCATGAAAGTGATTTTTTGCTTTGCTTGAATGCTAGCCTGTCGATTTTCTAAATTAGGATTCTGAGAAACTTTTGTAAGCTTAAATTTTTAAAAGCCTAGCTACGTCACACGATTTAGAAAATCAAAGTTTGGGATTAAAGAGTTTCTTTAAGGTGTGAGAAACATACCCAATTGAATTGATTTGGTCAGTTCTTTACAAATTTTAAAAGGAGTCCCTCAGGCCATACCAGTTTGCTGTTGTAGTGCCAGACGGTGCGAATATTAATTTCTTACTAGTTTAAAATTTGTATCCCCATACATTTAGTCAGCATCACTTAAGTGAATAGACATACACCTTGAGTAAAAATATATAGACTTTTTTACCACTTTGGTGAATTTAGATTTTCATTATGTAATTCGCGAAAAAATTAATAAAAATTTAAGAAGTTGAATGTCTAGTAAGTTGTAATATTTTGGTTTTATTAAAGTTGCATTTATGAAGAAAAAAAATGGTCAGCTTAATATCAAGCCATCTTTAAATACGAAACCGTGCCCTTAAAAAATAAAAGCTTTTTTCCCATTCTACAATAAATCAATATTAACTACATACTGCATATGTTCATATATTACAACCAAATTGATTTTAATACCACTCTGCATTAGGGAACAATAAACTTTGCAAATATTAGACTAGAACTAGGTTAGTTCTATAAATTATTGTTCGATTTCAAGATTTTGATATATAAATGTGTTATGGCAAGTTAAGTTTGATTTTAGATAATGTTGCATTTTTCAAACTCGGAAATATTTTATTGAACGTATGATTTATCATTGAGGATATTTATTATGTCACTTAAAATCGACCGACAAAGCTTGGAAATTCATGGCATAAAAAATAAATACAAAAAAAGATAAGGTTTTTGTTTCGCAAACAGTATTCCCCCAGAATGGAGATTAAAAAGCACAATTTCTGGATAGTGAAAGCGTGTATACAATTTTGTAAATTTAAAAGGGATTGCTCTTACCGTTATTGTCTTTGTATTTTTCCATGTGATGGTCTACAGCTCCAAAAATCTAAAAAAAACAAACCAAGTTTTATAATATATCACCAAAAAGCGAAAAAAGACGTCTGCAAAAAAACCCTTATAAAAATTTTATGTATCACTACATTTTTTCGTTTTATTTTAAATTGTAATAAAAAACATTGTCGGTTTTCTATAAAGATCAATTAATTTTATTCATACCAATATAAGAAAATAGTTAAGTAAATTAAAATAAAAAAGATAATTAGTACAAAGAATTAAGACATAAAATAAGCAACAGTCTAAAATGCCCACTATTTTACCGACTACACGGCATCCGTTATTTTATTAGGGATAGAGACTTTCGGTTTTTACGAAGTGTTGCTTCTTTTTGATGAGACGAAAAGTGAAAGTAACATTGGAAGAAATTTTTTTACTTGTTTTTTACCCTACAATATGTAATTTTTCTTATATTTTCCGACACTACCCAGAGCTCAGGGGGTGCAAGTGCACCTCCTTGCATTCCTCTCTCGGTGCTCTTGAGTGCAATCGACGTAGTGTATGTTCCAAATATGAGTCATATCGATTTATGCTTAATAAAACAATTTAAACAAATACATTTTTTAATATTTTTATTTTAATGGAATACCGAGTATATTATGTCACCATCAAAAAGTATCTTAAAAAGCTATACAAAAATGCCACATTTGATATATTTATCTTTAATAGTTTCAAAAATTTGGCCATTTAAATCTGGGTATAATTTCCATTACATCTACAGTCTGACCTTGGCGCCGATAGTGAAAATTAAATCTAACAGGCGCGTCCAGACTTACAACAATTCGCCGTGCCGCTCCACACCACATACCCCGCCACATAGCGCGGTTGTGAACATGGACGGAGTTTACTTAGTTTCAAGGGCTTGGCGAATGATTCGCCGGTGATTCAGAGCTTTTTTGGCGTCAAAGAAGCGTGCAAACAGGTTGTTTAGTTTGAACGGATGTTTGGCAAACTGCAAGACTGGATGCGGCCTACTATTTTTCAGATTTGGTTATATTCCGAAAATATCAAATGTGGTATTTTTGTAAAGCTTTTTAAATAAAAGACCTTTTTATTGGTGACATAATATACAGGGTATTTATTAAAAAAAAACAATTATTTCCACACATTTTTGGCTTACTCTGTATCTGAAAAAATATATTTTTGACAATTTGGATAATTTTCTAAGACTTTTGTTTTTAAAATTGTTTTCTACCTTGTATAATAATCGAAATAGGCGCTATCTAAATATACGGACCAACCCTGTACATAACTTTTATATTAAATATGTCTTAAGCCTAAAAACAACGTTATACAATAATCACAAAAGTATCAACACGTCATGCTCAAAGTTTAAATATTTGCAAAAGTTTGACAACCCACTTTACACATGTGTCAATAAGTTGTCACTATTTTTTTACAAAATTATTACTTAAGAATGAGGTTATAAATACACCTATAAATAACAAATTGTCTAGATAAGATAAATAATTGAAATATACTTCCTTGATTGGCGCCACTGATATTGGTGTCAATGCATGTCTGAAAAATAGGGGTTTTTAGCAGTGTGTAAAATAATAAACACGTAAAATATATACAGGGTGTTTTCTAACTACGGTGCTCTACCGACAATCTTCAAGGGTAATTCTCCATTAAAAAAAAGAAAAAAATCAAAAAAGTTTATAATTGTTATATTTTAAAGAGAAATTAGCATATAAAAATTTCAAGATGGCTGCTGGGCGCCATTTATGAAATAAAATCAAATAGAAAGGGGATCTTGTGACCCATTATTTCAAAGTTCCTGACGAGTAACGAATAACCCCAGAAAGTCAGTTACTTTACCTACGGCAAATTGGTAGGTATGACTTTGAAAATAACCTGAATACCCAACTTGTATAGCCATATTTTTGAAACTAAAGTTAAATTTAAATATTTGGTATTTTTTAACGCTCGTCTTAAAAACCTGTTTAATGGTGAAATAATATACAGGGTGTTTTATTTTAATATTTAAATTTTTGTCAAACCTTTTATATTATCACCAATATTTCCAATACAATAAAATAAAAGATTTTTAATAAAAGCAATAAAGAAAATACCATATTAATTATTTATAACTTTAAAAGTTTCAAAATTGGGCCATTCAATCGGGTATTTAGGTAATTTTAAAAGTACCAACATTTTGTGGTTGGTAAAAGTATTAATTTTATATTTTAGGCTCGTACAAATGTGTTACAAGATCCCCCTTTTGTAGCGTGGTGTCCTATAAGTAAACTTTTTATCATTTGTTCCTCCGACTTGACTAACACAATTTACATTTCTCTATATGTTTCTTTTCTTTTTGGTACTACGTCGTCCATTGCATTAGTAGGCTTTATGTAAATCCTTTTAAAACATATGTTTGCTCAAAATGAAGGTTACAAAATTTGTAGAACCTCTTGAAAAACACTTGTACTTTGGATAGGTAGGTATCAAATCTGTTCGATAGCATGCCTGCAGCCATATTTTAGCACTACGATGAACAAAGTCTAGTTTGGTTATGTAAATTATACATAAAATTGCAGACGTAAAAATTATATAAACAGTCTGTCAGTCAGTCAGTAAAAGCGATCAAAATTATAACTTGCCAATAAAACTGCAAGCAACTGGGTAGTTGAAAAATGCATTTATGAAAGTCAACGATACGAATTTCAAAGGGGATATATATATATTTTTTAATCTTTATGACATCTCACGAAGGCTTATGCCTAAATACTAGTGTACCGTGAGTGCCGGGTTACTGGATGTTTAACCCATTATTGTCGTGTTCCGTCAACGTTATCTCAACCACTGAAACATGCAGTTTTTTTGCATTTCACAGTACCTTTTAGAAAACACGGCAGTGCCACCACGGTCGTTATTTTTTAAATAACTACTACCTAGAAATAGCAGAATATTACACAGTGGTTTGCCATTGCCAACTGTGAGGTGACGAGCAATGAAAAATCCGATGTCCGACTCCGGATTCTGAACCCGGATCCGCCGCGGTGAGAGCTGACACGCTAGCCACTGCACCACTGCTCGCCACAATTGCAATTGTAGAGGAACTGCAAATAATACCAGATAGCTTCATAACAAATAAATTTCATATTGGAAAAACTATTAAACTTTAATATTTATTACTATCAAATAAAAGAAAATACAGAAACTTTATATATAAAAAAAAAAACAAAAAAATACAAACTAGCAATTATATCAATTGATTTAAAGTGCAGATAATTTGGAATATAGTCGTGTATTCCAAATTATATTCACATTTTTATAAACTTACAGCTAACACCTTATCTTAGCAACTAATATGCTTCATCAGCGGCCATTTCCTTCTTTTTTTACCTTGTTTTTTTGTATTCTTGAGCACCATCTCAAATTCATTATTATTAAAAAAAACATACTACCTTTAGTATTCCAAATTAACAACATATCCATCCTAACCTAAAATGGCATTTCAAATTTTCAATTCTAGAAATATCTACAAAATGAAAGTTAAAGTTATAAATCAATAAGGTCATAACAAATTAAATTATTACACTAAATATTTTACGTATTGCAGTAAATATTATCATTGGTGCTTATACTTTACCTAAAAAAATTTTAAATCTGTATTTTTGTTCCGTCGAGGGCTAGTAGCCGGAATCTCAAAATCGCGCCCTGTTTTACATTCTTGGTGGCTTAGTGTGTCTTACGACGTTATGTTTATGCAAGAAAAAAACATATAGTGGCCTTAATAGTTATTTCCAATTATCGTTGCTATAAACAATTGACACCACATTCACTTTTCACTGCACGCTCACTCAAGTAGGAGAGAAACAGATGTCGAACGACGCGGAGATTGTGCCTCTTTGTCGCTCGTTCCGCGCTCTCGCTTGCACTTCAAGCCTTAAATGGAACGCGCGAGGTAACGCCGCATGAGTCATGTTTTTTGGTGCGTGCAGCCGGGTCCATCGAATTATAAGACGTTGTCACGTCAAAAAGATCAAAAAGTTTTATTGGGCGCCTAAACAAGAAGTTCACAAACCAGTAAAGGCTATAACAATTAAGCTGTATTGAAGTAGGGTTTTAAAATCTTTTGGTTAAATAAACAATTAAAAAACCTACTCCAGTAAATCACGATCTGGAGCTGTAGTCAAGTGCTGCTAATGTATTACTTAGAAATCCTAGTTTAGTTGGTCACCGGTGCTTGGACGAATTCAAGTATCTTTGCTATGTACGCCTCTCAGTTAAATCAAAAGTAATTTTAAAATTGTGATAATGCAAAAAAAACTGGTATAAGCTTTTTTACCATATAAGTTTCATTAATTTTCCGTAAAAACCAAGAAAATAAATTGGAGGCCAACAACACCCAGTGTCATCCGCTATATATACGGATACTTTATAGCTAATTATCCACTTGTTCATTTTTGACATTAACTAGAAAAATATGAAGTATCGCGACGGCATATAAAGGAAGATAAAATAAACAGAAAATGAATATTCCCGCTAGTTAGGTGTCATAATACGTCAAAATTCATTAGGCATATTGCTGTTATATGGATTTTAATTAGCTAAGGCACGCAACGTTCGTGTTTATCGGCTTGCGTAAACACGACATCAGCATCAATGTTGCTGTTAGTTTATATGGCGACAATGCAATGTCTTCATAATATTATGTTAGAGAGCGCTTGCGTCTTTTATCTTAGCGATACCGTAAGCTTAGAAACGAAAGTAATTTAAGGCGTTATATTCTATTGAAAACCAAAAGTATCTTGTCTAATATTTTTAACTGTAATACACATTTTTTATATTTACATTACAATTATCCATTAAGTAGAGGTGTGCCTTATTTTATAAAAGTATGGTAAGGAATAAAGTATCTTTGTTGCAATCAAAATAAATGAGCTATTTTATTTAAAAACACCTTCAATATTACGTCCAACGCAAATCCAGAAATTTTGACAATACTGCTGATATTACTATTTAATTTTGCTAACTTAAAAACCAGCAAATCTTGATTTTTTTAATATTGAATAATAAGGATATTGGTGCGATCTGGTAGCTAGGACTTAACGAAATATTTCCTGTACAATAAAACTGTATAACATATTTTTTATACGATTTATTTTCATGTTTTTGGTTTTAATTTTAGTTCATGTAAATCTTTTCAAGAATGTTGAATGTTTCATCACATTATGTCACATCAGGTCGAAATTAAAGCACGTCATATATTGTGGCATACATTACACCAAAAAAAAAGTCATTTTAATTTTTAATTAAACTTTAAAATCATGGGAAGTAAATTATTTGTAACTTACATTAAATACCGCACTGACGGGTAATAAAATTTACCTTCTTTTTCTCCATATCCATTTAAAAATACTGTGAACACTCTGTATAGGGGGTATGTAAGTTTTAATAATTTTAATAATTATTTAATTATTTCGATAATGAGAAAATACATCTTAAAATAAAACATATAACAATTTAAAAATAATGTCAAAGCTTAGACCTCGAACCGGCAAGGTAAATTTCTAGGTCGAACAGGCAAGGTCGTAAACGTGCTAAGTCATCAAAAAACCGCGTTCAACTTTGTATATAAACAAGGGAGAAGTTAAGAAAAAGAGAATAGAAAAATATTAGATAAGAAGTTGGAAGTAGAAGTAAAGTCAAGTATAAAGTTAAAGTTTTAGTTAAGCCCCCGTACCGGCTACCCCTAATAGGGAGGGTATGTCCGAACTAAATTAAGTTAGTCAAATAGTTCCTGTAGTCTTATAGTGAAAGAAAAGATAGTTTTATTGTCCACCGGTCTCATGGTCCAAGAAGATAGTTCCATATGGTTTATTTGTTAAAGTGGCCTAATGTAATTCAAAAATTCTACGTCACAATACTTTACCATCTTCAAAATAAGAGCTTGTTCGGCTTCTATATATCGTTGCAGCATATATTTTTTTAATAACGACTTATACTAACTACTAAATTAACACTTCACAGTAATCGTATAATAAAAAAAACAATCAAAATTGTTTTGAACAACTTACGCTGCACGAATATGTATTCACAATGTTCAGGTTAAATTTAGGTTTATAGTACATCAAAATATGTAGCTCTGAATTGTTCGGTTAGTTCGAACCATAGGTACTAAATACTAATAATCCTCCTATTTGCTCAACAAATTTTCATAAAATATTATTAATAAAAATATTTGAGATGTCTAAAATATCGAAAAATGATTCTGACAGTTATTGACATTTAATTGCCTAGTCACGATTTATTTCAGACTTTCGTCAATGACGTAATTTGTCTTGTCACTCTTAATTTAGACGACATGAAGCGAGAACAACAATGTATGACGAAACATTGAACATCCTTTATGTTTTATTATTTTATATTGAGGTAGTAGTGAAAAATATGTAATTTGTCATTTTGTAGCGACGGCCATCTTGGATTTTAATTATTTTTTCATTGTAAGCTCTATTTTAGCCAGGCGCGGCGGGTTAAGAGTTTTCATATGGGTGCCAAGTGCCAAATGAAAAAATGAAGAGTCAATCATCGCCTTTACATTCTATTTCGTTAATAAAAATTTCAGAAGAATAAGCAAAAGTAGTATTATCTTCTTACCGAATAAAAACTTGAAGACAAAAAAAAGGTAGTTACCCACATCAACATAACACTTTTAAAGGACAAAAATGTTAAAATGTTTATTTATCATGTGGGTGCCTTGCACCCATACATTTTCTCTCTTTAGGTGCATTGGCCAACTGGAACCACAGTACTCGCCGCCACCGATTCTACGAATCAGAACCCTTTCATTTGATACCCATATTGAGATAGTTTAGAAAAAAATATGTAATTAGCCATTTTGTGGCGGCGGCCTCTTGGATTTTAATTTTTTCATAGTGAGCTCTATTGTACGAATCAATCCCTATCATATGATACCCATATTGAGGTTGTGGTAAAATAATATGTAATCCGCCATTTTGTATCGGTGGCCATCCTGGATTTACAATCATAAAGAATGTATTATATTGTATTCTCATCAAGATTAAGAGTGTGTACTAAATTTCACATCAATCTGCTCGTCAGGAAAGGGGTTAAAATTTAATTAAGAAATTTGTCAAAATTTGACAAATAATCACAAACAAATAAATAAATATACGGATCAAGTTAAGTAAAACCGTTTAAAAATCAGTAGCGTAGCTAAGCGGCGTAGGCGGTCGCCTACAGCCTCGCGCCTGTTTGGGGCCTTGCGGCAAGGTGATGGTATGGAATGTGGATATAGGGAAAAATACCGAAATAAATAATGCGGATGGTATTCAAGGCCCGAAATTCTAAATTAGGTGTCCCGCAAAACTGTAGTAGGCGTGTGTGTGTGTGTGTGAGCTATGTAAAAAAAAGTAGGGGATGAACTTATTTTTGATCCTTAAATATTTTTCCAGAGGATAAAAGGGGCCTCGCAGATAACTTTGCCTAGGCCTAAAGGGCCGTGCAAGAAAGGTAAGGACCTGTTTTTTACTCCTCAATTATTTTTCGTCGTAATTATTGTCGCTCTGGGAGCCTCGCGGATACGACTTCGTCCAACACCTAATTTTGGTCACGCAACGCCACGGGTAAAAATGATCAAAATTTAAAAATCACCCCATTGCTCTCAAGATGGATTACGATTACCGTACACTGTTTTTACCATAGTAGTTTTCTTAATAAAAACTAGGTAAAGATTCCTATACTAGAATTTTAATATTTCTTATGATTTTCAAGATATCTCATAAAGTTATCGAAAAAAGAACACCCTGTACAATACGAAGCTCGTTTAATATCGAAAACTACCCATAACACCTTTTAATCATTAAGGTAATGTTTGCCCCATTTTTGGCAATAACTCAAATCAAAACCTTTCTAATTTAGAGCCTCGTAAACAAGAAAAAATTAGCTCGAGTTTCGATCTCCTGCAGTTCTTTAAATTGCCCTGGAATGAAGTGTTATTTAGCCGCTCTACGGGGGTGTCAATAGTCTTAAGAATTTGAGAGATACGTTTAGGTAATATTTGGATGTGCTGACTGGTTCGAATTATTTAAAATGGATCATTATAATTTTTATTTCGCCTTAATTAATTTTATTAGGAACGCTCTTTTTAATGTAGTTATTAATATTAAACTAAACAGAATAAAGGAAATATTATTTCAGTGTCCTAGGCAGAAGCTCAATTAGGGAGGGCTATAGCTAGGGAGCTTTGACTTAAAAATAAAAACACAAATAAAAAAATTAATTAAAGGAAAGGGACCTCTACATATTAAGATTAAGGGCTTAATTGAAAATATGATATGAATTAAAGTCATTTGTTCTAATTAAAATATAAATATTGAAAAAGATTATTTAAAAAATATTTTAATTCAAAATAATTATCCTCTTGATTTTATAAATAATTGTTTCCTTGAATTTGAAACTCCAGTTATAAGACAAAATCAAAATAGACCTATTACAAATTTATTTTTACCATACATTCCCGGACTATCAAATAAAATTCAACGAATAGGGCATAAATTTAATATTCGCACAATTTTTAAAACACAAAACACAATCAGATCTCAATTAACAAAAAACAAAACCATACAACTTAAATGAAAATACAAAAAATGTCATTTATAAAATACCTTGCGAATGCAATAAGTTTTATATAGGTGAAACTTGTAGACCATTAGCCAAACGCATAAAAGAACACAGATCATACATTAAAAACACAGAATTTCATAAATCAAATATCTGCCAACACGCATTTGATAACAATCATAGAATAAACTGGGATGCTTCGAGCATTTTAGCAAAGGAAACTTGTTCTAAAAACCGCAAAATCAAAGAAACTGCGTATATATTATTAAATAAAGATGATTGTGTAGCATCAATTTCAGTTAATTTAAATAACACTTGGTTGCCTTTGCTTGATACTGAAGTATCTTCAGAGTGGCTTTCCAGTGACGCAAACAGAGCGCTCCTGAGTAGCTCAGGAGCATTTCGTTCTACTTTATGGCGTTCCAGTGACGGAAAGTGTTATGCACCTGAGCTACTCCATTTTTCTTTCCCCTTGCCCCTCATGCACCAACCCCTCTTTTGGTTTTTGTGCTTCAAACGTGTTTTTTATGGTTAAGGATGGATTTTTTAAAATTATTTATTTAAAATGAAATTAGATATTAAAAAGAGATTATTATTATAAAGCCAAGAAAGGTTAAAAACAACGAAATTTTAAAATTTCTTAAAGTATCTCCCTTTCCTTGTCTAAGGATGCGTTCCGGTGACTAACTTTTAGAGCAGTTCAAGAGCTTCAAGCCCTGGAGCGTGACGCACAAAAATTTTCGTCACTGGAAAGCAACCCAGGAAGACTAAAAATTAACTAACTATTCACCTTTTTGTAAAATAAACAATCAATACACCAGCAACCAGTTATCTATGTCACTATGACACTATAACCAAACAAACATGTTTTGACATTTAATGTCAAAGTTTTCAGAATATCAAGAATATCCTAGAAACACATAAAAATTTTGAATTTTAAAACCTAAATAATAGTAAGTTTTTATTTTTATTATTTTTATTTCATTTGTCTTGACAACGGTGGCAGATTTGCCACCGAAACGTCGATTATTAATTATCTTTTTACTTGTTTAAATTTTTTTTGGTTCTTTTAGTACTTTTAATTTTATTTTGGCGTGTACCCAAATAAATACCATCCATTATTAAGGGCTTAAATCTTTACGATATCTTCTTTTTGTCACCCTAAACAATATTTTTGATAGATACAAAAAACATAAAGTCGTTTTGTTTTTACTCACTCTTACTACTGTATAAGAATATGGGAAATGGCCTACATATTCTGGGACACACTGTATAAAATATAGTTCTACAATATACACTGTTGCAACGTTTAATTTGTTTAGTTCTAACTTTTATTCGTGCCATTAATAATATTTAGTAACATTATAACTAAATAAAAATGCTAAGTCGTTAATCCTAAACATAAAATTAACACTAAAGTTTGCCATCATGTTCTAAAACAAACAACAAATACGAGGAGTGGCTCAATTTGTTTAAATCAAGCGCCTACCAGACAAAATTTATTGTTATTAATATTTTATCCAATCTTTTATTGCTGTGCACGAATAATTTGAATATTTTAAGGATTTTTATAGTTTTTTCGGTACAAAAACACCGCTTTGATGGATTAAATCGAACTCCTTTTCAATTTGTCACACTGACAATAAATAATTGTTATTTTTATGTAATAATTTATTGTTCTTGCTACAATAGAATTTCGAAATCAACAGTAAATATTTTATTTCGAACATCTGCCGTATTCGGATGGTCATTAAGGAAATGTTTTAAAAATGTTGTTTAGTTTGACTTTCGCAATTTTAATTTAAAACTACTAATAATTCTTTTTAATTTATGTTTTATTTAAAACAAAACTTCCGCAAGAATTTTTGGGTTCTATCTTACAGTGCAGAAAATCCTTTTTTTATATACAGGGTGTTTCTAAACAGATGCAAAACATTTTAGGAGGTGATTCCCTGTTAAAAGTAAAGAGAAGTTTGTTTTTTTCAAGGTTTTTTGTTGGGTACACGTCAAAAATCTATCTAGAAAGAATGGAACCCCTTCGGTACTGGTCCCGGGGTATAGCGAGCTGACTCTGTTCAGCTCTATTAACCCCTATGAACTTGCCGGGCACCTGAAACAAAATAAAGCAAAACCTCCCAAAGAAAAAACAAAAATTCTAATTAAAAAACGACTTTTCGGTGGCAAGTCTGCCACTGTTGTCGAGTCAAAATTAAGTTAAAAATTAAAACTAAAATTACCTAATATTTAAAATTTTAAAAAATATATTAAAATTTTAAGCGTTTTTAGTTTCGCAACCTCAAAAAATACTTTGACATTTGTGTCTTGAGTGACATAAATTACTTGTGTCTTTATTATTTGTAATACAAAATAGGTTATAGGTTGGTTGACCTAGTGTTATTTAAATTAACTGAAATTGATGCTACACAATAAAATTATCTGTATTTAATTATATATAGGGTGTTCCAACTCTATTCATACACCAAATTACTTCGCCCCTGTACAAGATACAAGAATAAACTTAAAATAAAGGTTAAAAGTACTTGTTAATATACAAGCTGTCTCTTTATGTTAAACAGAATTTTTATTGTCAAGTTAGTTTTTTAAATGGACTACCCTATATATTTTAACAAATTTTGACTCTATTAAATTCTGCATAAAAATATAAAACACACTATATGTTAATTGTTGCAGGTTTTTAAGATATCAGCAGTATGCTGATTATTGCTGATATATTCATTAACATTTAAAAGTGAAAAAGAAAATATTATTTTGTTTCTAATTATTTTTTAATAATTCTCTCACTGTCAGAGTGACAAATAATTTAATAACATGTAATTAATTACCGTTCATTATAGGAACTACTAATAGGTAAGTCAGCTATTTAGTTTAGTTTAGATAAACATTTACTAACCTAACTTAAAATCAGCAGTATTGACGTATTATTGTTTTTTTTTACCGCAATTCAATAAATACGTGTCTAAAATAAACTAAATTGCTGACCTATTAGTAGTTTATACAATGGAAGGTTATTAATTACTTGCTATTATATTATTTGTTAGGTGTGACATAATTATTTAAAAATAATAATTAGAACCAAACTATTAACTTCTTTCTTCCCTTCTAATTGTTAATGAGTATATGAACATACTGCTGATATCTCAAAAACAAGCAATAATTGGCGTATAGTGTGTTATATACTTTTAATGTAGAATTTAATACAGAGTTAAAATTTGTTAAAATATACAGGTTGTTCCATTAAAAAAACAACTCTATGGTAATTAAAATTATGATTTTGAGACATCTTGTATAATAACTAGTACTATAACTAAAAAAATGTATCCCAATAAACATTTTTTAATTTAAGTTTATTTTCGTATCTTGTACAGATGCGAAGTTATTTGGTGTATAAATAGAGTTGGGACACCCTGTATTCGCACTTGAGATCTAATAGTAGTTTTGTGTTTTGAGGATTGTGCGATTCTTAAATTTATTTTGTATTCGTTACATATTATTTGATAGGCAAAGAATGTATGGTAACAATAAATTTGTAATAGGTCTATTTTGATTTTGTCTTATATTTGGGTTTTTAAAGTCAAGTATATCAATTATTTAAGTTTGTTTTATAAACATGGGGTTTATTGTCAATTATTAGGAAGATATCGCGAGACAAAAATGGTAAACAAATAAGGTTTTTATTTTTTATCTTAAAAACAAAAAGCACTAGAATAATAAAATTTACCGTAACAATGCTATTAATAAAATACTTAATATTATTTATTAATATTTCTGCACTTTTTAGAATTAATAAAAGTAATGGAACTAGACTACCTCCATCGTTGCTAATCAAAGTTTAAAAGATACTTACGCAAAGACATTTGGTAATATAAATTTTGGATAGCCTCATCTATTGGGAAACTAGTTTAACTTGATTTTTTTTTTTCAATTAACCCATGGATTTTTAATACAATGTAAATTTACCATTATTTAGTAGTTAAACTATTTACACAATACTCTTTTGTTTTGACGATAAATATTAAAGAATTTTCTTTTTAATATTTTCAAAATATCTCCCTAGTGGTTAAATTTTGACCACACGTTTATAAAGCAAACTACCCTTTATGTTGAACAGGGAATCACCTCCTTGAACTTTTATTTGGAAACATCCTGTACACACTTTGTGCCAGCTCGTTTTCTTTAATTAACTTTTAATGTGGTGAATACCAGCAGATAGCGATTAAGAATAAATAGATTTAAAACACACTGGCTGCCCAAATAAAGTGAATAATAATTTTAAAAGTAAATGGAATAGCTTCTTTTTCGGTATAGGTATATTATTTATGTTTGTGGAATAATCAAAACGCCTTAATTGACGTTTTACCCAATATATTGGGCTTTCTCAAAAATTCTAGCAAAAAAATGTTTAGTTTTTTTTTTGTTTTGCCAATTTGTCGTTTATTTTAAATAAATTCTTTATTTTTCTGGACATACTATGGTATATGTTGTCCGTACTGATTCCAGAAACGTAAATTTATCCAAATTGAACGACAAATTAGCAAAACAAAAAAACCGAAAGATTTTTACGCTAAGGTTGGAAGATTTAAATATTTTTTAAATCCAATTTAAGAGGCTAAACATCAATTATTGCATTTTGATTAATTCACAAACATATTTAATAAACCCATACCAAAAAATAAAGCTATCATATTTTTATAAATAAATGGTTTAAGAAAAGTAATTATTTTTATTTAATATGTTTGCAGTAACCAAACATATTAAAGTAAATGGTATGAAAAATAATAAAAAAACGAAAAAGGTTCTTTTGTGAGTAAAAATTAAAAAACAAATGTGCGTTTTCAAAAGCATTCTACGTTCTACGTTTGACCTCGTACTATTAACATAAGTATAAAATAAGGTTGTCTCGCTTAAGACCGTTTGTTTTTTACGAAATAACACAAATTGCCACATTAAAGTTTTAAAATGGCACGACGACGTGTATATTTAGGATCATCTAACCAGAAAAAAGAAAATTATAAAACAAAGTTAGGTTTAGGTATTAAAGTAAATGGTATGAAAAAGAATAAAAAAACACGAAAAAGGTTCTATTGTGAGTAAAAAAAAACAGCCTTTTCAAAAGCATTCTACGTTCTACGTTTGACCTCGTACTATTAACATAAGTTTAAAATAAGGTTGTATCGCTTAAGACCGTTTGTTTTTTACGAAATAGCAAAAATTGCCACATGAAGGTTTTGAAATGGCACGACGACGTGTATATTTAGGATCATCCAACCAGAAAAAAGAGAGTTATAAAACAAAGTTAGGTGCAAAGGAAAGATATTGTTAAAAGAGTATTTAATTGAAATTATATTGGGATCTCATAGGAACATTCTTTAAACAATTAAAAATGGGTCCTTTACTAAGTGTAGATATACTGAGATCTATTTAAACTTAATAAGTATTTAGTAAGGATTAGGCATATACAGAGAATTTTATTAAAAATAATTTATTTTACGAATTAAAAAATTAAAATGTTTACTATATGGCTCTACAATTATGCCGGCTATTGCATTTTAGTTTCGTTCTCTTTTGTAAAATTTTAAATTTAAGTAGAAATATGATATATGCATATTATCAAATTGGAAGACCCGGATATTAAGGTGGAAAAATCAACATACCGGGGAGTCCCGCTGTGAGTTACACGCTGATTATTGTTTTTTTATTCTTTTTAAGTATAGATAATTGATTTCTTATGGGAAGTGAATTTTTATGGCAATAAATTTACTCCTACGAGAATAATATTGTCTAGGTTGATTTTTTTGTAGGTATTATGAGGTGGCCTTGTAGTTTATTTTTTCTTTTAATGTATGCAGTATGCATATGTTAGAATGCCCACTTAAATGCGAAATGTATTTAAAAAATGTTCGTTCCGAAATCTTTTGATAAAAAATTACTAGAAGGCACATTTATTTTATTGTTTACATGTATCTTTATTACAAAAGGTTTTGGTGATTTAATTTTTACTAGTTTTGTAATTTTGTGGGTTAAACGCAGCGGTCCAAGAAGTAACAAACAAAATTATTATGCAAGATTATCATATTTATTTAAAAATTAATAAAAGTTAATTTTATGGCACATTGCAAGCAAGATCAGAATAAATAGGACCCCTAGATGGAAAACCGGATATATCCATTGAAAGAAAAACAGAGAAAAACGTAAAAAACTGATATCTAAATATAAAATAAAAATTATACAAATCGGTCATTGCCGTCCTGAGGCTCACATCTCTGCTAGATCTTCTTCTTTTTCTTAAGTTTTACCGGCGGATGTTATCTTTGTATTCAACATCCCAGTAAGCTGGAAGATATTTTAAAAATATCAGTTTTTGATGTATTTTTATTTCTTAAACACGATTTTGCTTTACTTACACCAACCCTCTGTAAATTTCTGAAAACTATGTTAAGGAGGTCAAACCATACATCATATTTTTGGGTCTCTATAGATCTTTCTTTACACTGTAGTATCATTAAAAATATACCCCTTTCTCTATAGAACGTGTCTCTAAAAGTTCTATACAAAATGCTACCATAAACTCCTTGGGCCAAAATACAGCGATATAGCTCAATTCACCTTAGTCGAAAAGTTAATCGTTTCCAAGATACAGGTTGTCAAAGTTTTAATTTTATTTTAGTTATTTTTAAATATTTTATTTAATTTTGAAATTTTTGTACCAAATTCGGTATTCGGGGATGTTTTTAAAGTAAGAAATTAAAAGCAACTTATAATTTTTACTGTTAAATGTAGGAGGAGCCGCCTGCAGTACTTTGCTTTTATCAAAGATTTATTACTTTTTTCGCCTCGTTATATTATGATTCTAGTTGATAACTGTTATTCTTCCATCTTTTTTGCACGAAAAAGGTATACTTGATAAATATCGCTACGAGCAGCAGCTGAGATATTTTACATTAAACGTTTTATTTCACATAAAAAAATCTTTGCATCCCTTTACACTTTATTTAGGCCACCCGGATTTCTCTAAGAAGTCTATTAAAATTGGTACTACAAATTCCTTACGCCTTAACGATTATACTCCAATTGCCTTAGATAAAAAGTTGATAATTTGCGAGGTCCACGTAAAAAAATTATTGGAAAATTTTACACCCTGTATTTTGCAAACCAGCAACCTCTCGACTAGGGTAAATTTCATAAGATCGTTGTATTTTAACTCAAAGAATTTGGAATTTATATTCCATTAAAGTGTGATTGTGTAAATATCATATCCCATTAAAATGTGAAATGTAAAATTACACTTTTGGCGCCCAACGTAAGGCCACATTACAATTTTGGCGCCCAACAAAGCGCAACATTACAACTGTGGCGCTCAACGTAAGTCAACATTACACTTATGATGGTCAACATAAGGCCACATTACAGTTGGAAAGTAGGGATCTGCTTTAAACTTAATTGTTCTACAAATTTTACTACAAAAGTTTTTTTATTTATATGTGTAGTTTTTGAGTATACTTGCTGGGTATACAGTAATAATACAACTTAAGAGAAATAATACATAACATTAAACCACATGTTTAATTTTCTTTAAAGTTTTCTCTTAAGTGATTCTTTACCTTAAACACAGTTTAAAATTTAATTCAGCGTTATTGGTGCAAGAAATTCATTGCAGACCACGTGACTGCCAGCGATACACATTTCTCAAAACGTAAAAAGGCGGGACTCTTTGAAGGTTCTTAACTAACAATAGTTTGCAGTTTATATTTAATTAAAATGTTATTTTATATATCATATCCCATAAAAATGTGAAATGTAACATTACACTTTTGGCGACCAACGTGAGGCCACATTACAATTTTGGCGCCCAACAAGGGGCAACATTACATATGTGGCCCTCAACATAGGTCAACATTACATTTACGATGGTCAACGTAAGGCTACCTTACTGTTGGAAAGTAGGGACCTGTTGTAAATTTAATTGTTTTACGAATTTTACTACAAAAGTTTGTTTTTTCCTTAATATTTACGGTAAGTAGAAAAAACGGAACGGTGGATTATCTAAGCAACCGTTAAATATAAATAAACCATATTTTGTGCGAAAAAGTAACAGAATATAAAGAATATAGAAATTATATTTCCAAGATTGTCATTATTATAGCTTTCTCTCTCTTTGGCTTTTTTTAAGAATTTTGAAAACGGCGCAAAAATGCTATTTATAGTAGGTCCAGTTTTACCCCTGTACTAATTTTGACGAAATTCGTTGGTTCATTTTTTAAATAATTGACCATCCCTAGTCGGTTTTGTATTAATTTCGAAAAAGCACGATGCCATATCTCCGAAATAGACAAAAGTAAAAAACAATAATATCAGGTCATAATAAATTTGATACCAGCAATTGATTACAATAATAATAAATGGGGTATTTCATTTAAAATTTTAAAATTCCCTAACCTACAGAAAAACTATAAATTTGGCAACTTTGCAAATACATTTTTTTAATTATTTATGTTTAGTTAAACAACAACCAAAACAATAATTTATTTTAGTATTTAACATTTACATGTTTTATACACGTCATACTTAGTTAATATTAAATTATTATCACAGACCTTCTTAGTCTATAAAAGCAACATATTAAACATACATTTTTCTACAAAAACCACATTACCATATCACAGTATTTCCTTTTTTTTAATTAACAATAGCTTAAAATCACAATAATTGACAACAGTTTAAAATCAAAAGAGTATATTCTACAATTTTGTTTACTTTTAAATTTAACTTATTTATTAATTTATTTATTTTTACAGTTAAATTAATTATTTTCATTTTTACTGTTAATTCAATTATTTTCATATCACAGTACTATTGAGTTATTGATTTATTGAGGAGGCAACAAGGAGTGGCTTGCAAAGTTAAAATTGAAATATTTATTTATATTGTAAAAAGCATTTTTTTTTAATAATTTTCATCTCTTTTAGAAATCAATTCTGTGATAATGCTCTAATAACTTGAGGGAGTGTTGAAAAGTTTTATGCCATAATAATTTATACCGTTTCGGCTTGATTGCAACCTGAGATGTTTTGGTCGCAGGTTTTCCTGGTTTCTAGTGTTGTAAGAATGGAAATTTGCATTTGTAGTAGAGCCGTTCAGGTTTGCCTTGACATTCTTTAGGCACTGCAAAAAGTACATACAAGGAACTGTTAGTATACCCAACTCCCTACATTTATCCCTTACATCATCTCTAAAACGCAAGCCCAACATTATACGAATCACCCTTCTCTGGAGACCAAAAATGCGCTTTGTGTGGGAAGAATATCCCCAGCAAAAGAGACCATAATTTATATTTGAATCAAATAAAGCATAGTAGCTTGTTTTTAAGATGTCAACTGACACCTGTGCTGACAAAGAGCGCATGACATATATGTCCTTTGTAAGCTTGGTAGCCAGAAAATCTATATGACCCTCGCAGGACAATTTTAATCTAAATATATGCCAAGAAATCTCTGCTGAGATGAGATAACTTCATCTGCAAGTGGTCTATGAGAAAAAACACATGTTTGGTTTTATTATCATTTAGAATCAGTGCATTTTGGGTAAACCAACCCGTTCTTTTTTGTTGTGAATCGGAAAGATCTTGTTTTAGTAAGTTAAAGTCGCTGTTTGACAGTATAATAGTCCATCGTTCCGTTTTTTTTTCCACTAACTTTATGTATATTTTTTGGGTATGCTTACTGGGTATACAGTAATAATACAACTTAAGAGAAATAATACATGTCGGTAAACCACAATTTTACTTTCTTAAAAGTTTTCTCTTAAGTGATCCAGTTTAAAGTTTAATCCAGCGTTAATAGTGCAAGAAATGTATTGCATGCCACGTGACTGCCAGCGATACACATTTCTCAAAAAGTAAAACAGGCGTGACTCTTCGAAGTTAATGAGGTACCGAAGCGTGGGAGTTAAAAGAGCCGCAACCGATCCAATTTATATCTAATATGTCGGCCTAATAGAGATGTCGGCCTCTCGGTTTATAAGCCCATATTTTATATCTCTCCCGAGTAGTGTTTCGAATTTCACCGCGTCATTCGAGAAATTATCTGTGATTAATAGTATCTATTATACGCTTTTTATTTAACCCTCATCGGATTCCGTATTTTATATGTTTAATTAATTAAGAACCAATAGTTATAATTACCAGGCTTATAACGTATTAAATTGTATTTAAAAGAATAGAGTCTGTCAGCTTAGATGAGAGCTACTCAACTTCGACCTTAGATCTTTTTGGGGTACGCTAAGTTGATCACCCCATTTCTAAACCAGTACCAGTATTCAGTATACATAAATACTTTTTAAATAAAAAAGTTCTTTACCCCTAAACAAAAATCCCCTAAAGTAATTATCCCCCAAAGTAATTGTCTCTGACTTAAACTTGTCGCTACAAAAAACTGGTTTACCTTATAACCACAAATCCAATTTAAAATTTATACTTTTTTGAGAACCAAATAAACAGGTCTTCACCCAAAAAAAAAAAATCTTTGTAGTTGCTTTCTTTCTTCGAATATAGTACCTGATTACAGAAATATAAATACAAAGTAAGTATTTTTAATACTCCAAATTATGCATTCGAATACTGAATACTTGTATTCGAGTACTATGAATCCCGAATACTGACCAAAAAAGTTTTCAACACCAAACATACGGATGTATTTAAATACTATTCGAATACCAGCCAAATGTATTCTAAATCGGATTCAGAATACCGAGTATTCAAATACTATCCAACTCTGGTTACCACTACGATAAAACTTTAGTTGTCAATATCTTTAATGAGTAAACAGTACAAAGACCAAAACTATTCTAACTGACCAAGGTTTACCATCGACCTTTTATTGTATTCTAGTGAATTCTTTTACTACAGAATGTATAAAAAGTTTTAAATTGATGACTTAAGCGCTTTCAGAAACTTTCGTAAGTGTTAAAAGAAATAGGAAAAGTAAGGTAAAATATTTAAATCAATTTTTAAACTAAATTAAATAATCCTAACTTCCTTTAATTCTATAAACAAAACACATATATTTAAAGTTCTTAATAGTATGTTATATCTATGGGGGCCACAACTGCTTTCATTTTTTGTATCTTCACACTGTTATTTTTTTAATGGTGTTAAGATTAATTTGTTGTGTCAGTCAGTGTTTTTGCTTCGAAGTACAGCTATGTACTGCTAAGAAGAAATACCTACACAAAGAATACACGCAACATCACAAATCTTTAAATAGGCGTTTCAATATGCGAACTCTAGATGCAAATCTACATACATATTATCCATTTATTTTTAAATTCTGCGAAAAACGTAGTGACATTTTATTAAAAATGGGATATTTTGCATACTTATGCTTAAAATTTGTTCTTTATAACAATTTTCGATATTAGCAAAAATACAGGTAATTTACCCTTAAGCCAAAATTACATTTTTGACGAATTATCCAGTATAGTCCCTCCTCTTGCAGCTCCCAACAGAGAAACTCGTGGTGCCGCGCGTATGCATCCCTATACAGTTCAGTTGGACAGGCCCCGAACTTCCCATTTCGTTCGTTCTTTTATCCCTAGAGTTTCTAGACTGTGGAACCTACTGCCAGCGGAAGCCTTTCCTTCCCCCCAAATCTTCAAGTTTTTCAGTCCCGTGTTAACAAACTTCCTCTTACCCTGCTTAAGACACCCACGGTATGTTAGTATTTAGGCTTTCAGCCTTCGTGGATTTTCCAAAGATAAAAAATAAAGAAAACGAAACTTCGTAGGTGATGGTTGCTTTTTAGGTTTTGGAACATTTAGAACTTTTTATAATGAATGACTTTTTTCGTAAAATTAATAATAATAAATATCTTTCATATGACGCCAAATTGCGTAGCCACCAGTTTTATTTTCTCGGAGAATACTATCAGTATGAATAAAAAGCAGCAAATGCTTTTGCTTATAAGTATAAGCAGATATTTCTTTTTTTTTAGTTTTTTTCTAATAGACATATCGGCTTCTGCATCTAGGAGTCTTAAACATGTGATAATTTCTTTTTAAACTAATCCAATGTCATTTTTACACGAAATTGACTGTGGTGCTCTTTTTACCAAATTTTTTAATGGTGTTTTTCACACCATTTAGAGTGTAAGTTTGATTCTTGATAAATTTAATTATTTGTCAAGCTCAAATGCGCATAAGCCCAAGAAAAATATTTGTGCTTAGGGCACTTTATATTAATAAATAATATAATGAATACCTAGTAAGTACCTACGGTTACTGACTTTTTTAACCATTGAAGTACATTTCTTATTGTAGAAACTAGGGTTACTGACTTTTAAACCAATGTAATTGTTTGTTCAGGTGTTTTTCTCAATTTATAGTGCCCAAGCTATAGTTATATGTTTTTATTTTATGAAATTCAAGTTTAAATTTTGCGACACCCAGTAAAAATTTCCTGTACAATGCACCCTGCGTTTCTAGGTGGAAATCTTAAAACTTGGACTTTCGTAAAATCTAGTAAACAAAGTTGCAAATCAAACTGGTATGCGCCCAAAGGAAAGACTTTATTTTTAAGTTTTCTCTATATTTTTAACTTTTCCAGAGTCGACGGTGTTTCAACTTTTAGCTTTTAAGATATAAGTTTCTGTAACGTACCTTCAAAAAGGGGGTGAAAAGGGTAAATTATTGTTACAGTCTCGGGTATCCGAGAGAAAGCAAAGTTGTAAATATAATTTGGATTGTTAGCCGGATTTAAAATGCAGTCTGAAGTGGAATACGATTGTTGTGAGTTTTCTCTCTTATACTTACCTTCTTACATATAATATTAATATAAAGACAATATCGTCGGTTCAAAGGTAAAAGTTATTTGTATTTTAAAGTCAAAGATCCGAAAATAAAGCGAATTAAACCCATCTGTTTACCGAATAAAAACTATTTTACGTAGGGTGTTCGAAAAGTTTTGAGATATACGTACATTTATTTGATTTTTTCAAAATAATTTCCATCACATTGCATACACTTTTCCATTATAACCAACCAGTCACTGAAAATAGCTTTCCACTTTTCATTTGAAATTTCAGCGCATATTTTATCCCAGGCCTCCAGTAGCGCGTCTTCAGTTTTAAACTTTTGTCCTTTCAGTTGGCTCTTGACAAAAGGAAACAACCCAAAGTTACACGGCGCCAAGTCGGGGCTATAAGGCGGATGTTCCAAAAGTCTCAAGCCTGCATCTATCAAAAATTGACCTGTAAGTTCAGCTCGATGAGGTGGGGCATTGTCATGATGAAGGTACCAGCCAGCGAGTTCCGAGTTTGGGCGAATCACTCTTAACTTTTGTATAAGTTTTGAAAGGCATACTGTAGTGTACCAGAGAGCATTTACGGTCTTCTGTTCTCGGAGCACAACACGTTCAATTATTCCTCTTGAACCAAAGAAAACAACTATCATTATTTTTTTTACAGATCTTGATTTGCGAACTTCGGTCGGAGTTTCTACACCTTCGAGAACCCATATCTTATTTTGTTGTTTAGTTGGAACGTCGTAATAATAAAGATAAGTTTCATCTCCCGTGACGATCGACACCATGTCTTTAGATTTACCCTCCTGGAATTTGGACATCATTTTTTACACCAATTCACTCTTTGTGTCTGCTGCTCGGGAGTTAACTTGTGTGGAACCCAAAGAGTACAAATTTTTCTAAAACTCAAGTGCTCATGTATGATCGTGTGTAATGTTGCTAAACTAATGTTCAGTGTCTCTTCTAACTGTCAATAGGTAATTCGTCGGTTTGTTTCTATAGCTTTTTGGACGGCAGATATGTTTTCTGGGGTAACTACTTCACACCGTCGACCTGAGCGTGAGGCGTCTTCAAGCGAAAACGAGCTCCGCTGAAATTGTTTGTACCATCTGTATATGGTTACACGAAATGGACAGTCATCACCAAGTATAGGCTTTATTTCTTCTAAACACTATTCTTGAGATAACCCACGTGAAAAGTTGTATTTCAAAATTGCACGGCACTCGATAGTCGTCCACGACGCCACTGCGCTAAAATCGCTGAACACGAACTGGCGCAAAACTGATAGTTTACTAATAACTATGTAGGACTACGACATGTTATGACATGTACAAACAAAAAACATCAATGTTACTTTCCTGCACCGTTTAGTTACAAATTATCTCAAAACTTACTGAACACCCTACGTATATTACATAAAGTATTTAAACTCAGGTATTGCTGGAGGGTTGCCTAAAAAAATAGGTCGAGGATATATTTAAATTTAAAAAATAACCTTAAAATTTTTGACACACCGTGTATAATAAAAAATTATATATTTTTTTTACTCTACCGGACAGACTACTTCATCATTAATTTTTTACTTTAATAATTAAATTAAATCGTGTAAATTTATTATTTCGAAAAATTATAACAATTTTTTGGTACATTCTGTATTATTTTAAAATACATATTTTATTAACCCGCCTTAGAATGTATTTAAAAAAATCGGGGATGCCATTATAATTTAAATATAACCTTGACCACAACTATGTAGCAATTACTGTAATACTAAAATTATTAAAAAATAGGTTTTATTTGGTAAACAGATGGGTGCGGGTCGCTTCCTATTCGGATCTCATACTATGATCTAATAGCTGTCCTACACATGGTTTGCATTTCTAGCAATTCTAGTTTAATATTTACAGAAAGATCAGTTTTATAGAGAAGTCTAGTAACACTACCTACTAACTTTAAGGGGTAATTCTACAATCAAAAGTGAGTTTTTTATGAATATATCTTCTAAACGTCTTAGTCCTTAAACTACGTGGTGCTAAATTTTTTAAAAAATTTATAATAATAAAGCACTAAATTTCAAAATAACAACGTAATGTCACGCTAACTAAATTTTTATTGTTGTTCATAAATATGAGGCGATAATAATGCAACAATTTTTATAAATATATTAGCATCTAACTAGCAAACGGGTAAACCGAAAAATCTTAGGTTTTTACCATGGACGTAGATTTGCATACTCTTTAATAAACTTTAATAGAATTTTTCTCCAAAATAATTAGGGGAGCCAATAATTCACCCCATTAAAAATTACATGGGATTTCCTATGTCCCGCCCGGCGATGCATCACCCGGTATAGTATTATTGTTGTTTAAAATAAATTCTGATTTGTATGAACGTCACATCTTAATTTTAAAATCATTACTTAGGTGTTTATTGTAATTATATAAGCGATTGACACCTAACTCTTTATAATAAGAACCAGTTTCAAATTACCATGTCCCTCTCATACCAACAGTGTCACCTTTCTAGGTGTATCATGTAGCTTACTCGACCTTAGTTCTTTTTTTCTATTTGGTCAAATTACTTTTTTAAAAGTTTATTAAACATGATCTAATATGATTTATTTTCTTAGATGTTAAACATGCATGCATAATATTTATTTAGTGATTTTTTTCTTTCTTTTTTTATCTATTTTTTTATGCTGATGTTGTATCAAGCATTGTTCTAATTTAAGATAGGTAAATTACACCGCTTTACTAAATAAAAAAAAATCACAAAATAATGTGATACTAATTGCTTTTAAAAACGAATTTGTAGACAGAATTTGGCATCAGATTAATTTTCTCTTTACCTTAAAAAAAACGGAAAAATCAGTTAGGTGAGTATCCTAGCTATGAAAAACAACTAAAAAGGATCGGCTGTTGATCTTTTGTAAAAAGTGTCGTTGATAAGTTGTTTTTCCAATTACTTAAATTTTGAACACTTCAATACATGATTTTTAATGTACTCTTGCCTCCCAAACTCTGATCATCAGGTCACCAATTTTTCCTAACCTTAAAAAGCAACAAAATATCCGCAATTTCGGCAGTTTTTTTCAGCCAAGGTTTTTCTTTGGTGATCTAAAGATCTTTTAGCCATTGTCCTGAGATTTTAATGCGATTTTCTTAATAATAAAAAAGCAGTTACCCAGTGTACAATTTTTGTTCCGTACCCACCAATCTTCACTTAAGGCCGGCTACACACATACTATTTTCTAACCCTACTAAAGGATATAATTCTCGGATACAAATATCTGGAAAACTGCAACTTTTTTTCAAATACCATTCTAGATTTAGAACTGTTTGAAATTTGGCCGAAATTTCATACAACCAGTGTGGTTTTAATGGCATTGGCCTATAAGTCTGGAACAATTGGACCAAATTCCAAAAACAAAGTGTTGTTAAGTAGAAAATCAAAAGGCTTATTAAAATGAGGTGCTTCGGGACCCTGTTTAAGTTTGAAAAAAAAGTTGCTAGTGCTTCCTTGTCACTAGACCACGTGACCAAAACTATTTTTATGTCAAAAAGTAGCTTAGGTGACCCCCTTTACCCAAAATTTACCCGATCTCGATATCTTGACTCAAATAAAAGCTAAGAAAGAAAAGAAATTTTAAAATCTGCACTGTATGTACAAATTGGGGCTAAACTTCAAAGGCTTGTAACTCCAGAACGACTGAGCCAATTTTTAAAAATGGAACAATAATAAGTAAGAAACGAAAGGCCTTTAAAACAGGGTGCTTCCTGGCACACCATTTTATTTGAAAAAAAGTTACTTATGTCCCCTAGGCACTAGACCACGTGACCAAAATTATTTTTGTGCCAAAAAGTAGTTTAATGACATGTGACACCCTTTTACTCAGGAAGACTTTTTATATCCCCACTGTACATCATAAATCAGTCAACCTTCAAGTAGTTGTGTCCGATCGTTGGATTAAAAAGTACGACGTGTGCGGCTTGTCTAACTGCAGAAAATCCGATTTAATTTTTTGATGTGATGTAACTTAATGGCCAAATTTTTACAACTGATTTATTATTAGGAGGCAAAATTATATTTTTATCTGATAACATGATTTTTGTAAAGTGGTAAAATTAATAGTAATTTATGTGATACTATTTTTACGAATGGGAAGTTTGACAGCACAAGCCGTTAGGCGAGTGCGGCATTCCCATGATGAAAAAAAAGACACTTTATGCATGTGTTACTATACTATAGTTTTTCCACGACCGTATAAAAATTTCCCAAAATACCATTTAATACATGTATTATTTATTTAAACTAATTAATTTCAATTTTTGCAGCACAGCCATTATATTGCAACAATAAATCATAGCCTTTCTATTTGTTTAAGACACAAATATCACTCTTCATAACTATGCATTTCTTATTTAATTTTAGATAATTTTATGTACTTACTTTTTGTAAAACTAATACTAAAACAGTATAAATTCTTTTTCAATTTCTTAGTCATTCAAATTCATAATTACCATTAATTTTCAATAATTTCTATAAAATTAATTTGCAAACTGTCAGATCTTCAGATCTTAAAACTACTGACACATGAACTAAAAGAAAAATTGACGAAATCAAAGGTTACTTGACCGTTTGGTTCAGTTGATGTCGCGTTTACTGTTACATTGCATAAATTGATATTTAAGGTTATTGTAGTAGGCATTTAAGCAAAACACTAATTCAAAATTTAAAAAAAAGCTTGGAAGTGTTAAAAAAGTTACTTTTTTACCACTTTATGTAGTGTACTAGAATGGAATACTTTAGCTTCATGTTAACGATTAAAAAAGCAGCATTTTTTTAACGGTCGTGGAAAAAAGTTATTATGTTATCTTTATTTAGAAGATAGTAACCTAAATAATTTAATAATTTACAGGGAATAGATTTTATGGTGGAACTGCATGAATGTATACCAAATCTTTCAAGTACGAAGCATTTCGACATAGGTGATAACACTAATGCCGTCAATGTATGTCTAGTCGTCACCGTGTACTTGACGCTGTGCTATTATAAAACTTAAAATGAAACTAATTTTGCTTGACAAATCAGTGATAAATTAGGCTATCACGATCATGTTACGCTAAACGTTATTAATGATTTTGGCAAATATCTACCTTTCAATAGCCCATTAGAGTTATATTTTATATGATTCGGATCTAAACATTTCGTAAATAACCAGGTAATGGTTTATTTTTACATGTTAGGTCAGTAATAGCGTCGTTCATTACTTAAGGTTCTAAAAATAATGATACAGTGAACACGAATTTGAACTCACCAGGAAATAAAAATGATACTTGGCCATTATGGTAGCTAATGGCCATTATTTTATCAGGTTTTAGACACCTATAATTGTCAAATTACACCTGTAAATAATGATATATGTCAAAAGAAAGTTTACATTGTGTTCTCTAAAATTTTTTATACTTAAGCCCTAAAAAATCTGTTAGGGTACGTCTAAGACCTAACCAAACTGTCACAACACACTACTTTATCTTACCATCCACATGTATTGAATCAAATTTAATTCATTTCGGTTAAATTGTTTTTTTATTTTCACTTTTTATACGTTTTTTCATACGTGATCCCTTAAAAATACTATTGACGTACGCCTATGATCTGAACTTTATTAAATTAAACGGATCACATTTAGTAAGTTCTTAAATTTTTAAAATTCTGTCCGTATTAATTGTTGAGATATAATACACTACACTTTTAGCAAAAAGTAATTTAGGGCCTGAATATCTTTAAAACCGCTAAAGTTATGTTTACAAAATTTGGTATTTAGGGGTTTTTTGGCATTTCCAATTGATCAGCCACCAAAACATACAAAATTGTTGCAAAATTTTAATAAAATTGCGGTGTTGTCATATCTCGGTAACTGGTAAAGAATAGATTTTTAAATTTTGGAATCTTACTAAGGTTGGCACGGTTCATTTATTGCAAATTAAAATAAATAGGGCATTCCATTTAAATGCCAAAAATATTACATGTAGGGCAAAACTGAAAAATCTGGCAACAATAACAGTATCACCGTTAAATTATATTTACCCAGAAACCCTTAACGCTAAAATTTGTTAAAGCAGCTTAAGTGGGTTTGGAGATATTTAAGCGCATTTTAACTTTTTACCTAAAATGTGATGTTGTCAGATCTTAGCAGCTGTAAAAATGGAATTTGCAGACCTAATAAATTTAGTCTGCGCAATTTATTGCAATAAAAGTAAATGGGACATTCCATTTAAAAAAAACGAAAAAGATACTTGTAGCACAAAACAAGGAAATCTGGCAACAGTGTCCATATTACTATTAAATTCTTCATGCTCGATACCTGCCAGATACCAAATTTGGTAGATGTAGCCTTAGCGGTTTTAAATATATTTAGGAGTTGCAGTAAATATTTTTGAAGATAATAATGGTACACCAGTGTGTTTCCCTGAAATATATTTGTTTAAAATTTGTGTTAGAATTGGAACAAATTTCATCTCTTGACTTTATACGACGTGCGTTTTTGAGTAAATAAATAGAAACCATTTCTGGGCCTTTTACATAGCTAATATCTAATTTAGCAGAAACTAAAATTATCTTTTTATCTATTTTTAACGACAAATATTTTTCTTGGGAAAAATATTGGTCGATACATAAGTGTTGTAGCTTTTAAGCTATATAATAATTGAAAAAACGGACTAAATAGTAGGCCGTACTTCTTACATGTCTAGTATTCACTAATACCACCGTACAAAAAACTCATAGTACAGTGACTCCGCAAACACACCCGAGGATATCCGACAACAGATGTTCCTTGCATCTCGTCTCCACTGCAGACCAAAGAGATTTATTTAAGCAGTAAGTGGTACTTTTCAATATGTTGCACTGACTGTATCAATTAATCGGACAGCGCATACCAGGGAAAACTACACACCCAAAGGTGATATGTCGGCAGCGCTTAGTTGTGAACAAATTGCATATGTTGCTGGACTTTAAAATCATTACAAGTTGTTTGTACGCTGCTAATACTGTGGAATAAGATAAAAAAGTTTTTGTTTATTAACGCGAAAACCATACACTGAATAAAAAAGTCAAAAAGGTCAAGAGGTCAAATTTGTTTTAAACTAAACGGAAAACCGAAAAAATATTGTCATTTTGGAGAAATGCAGTGACTTAACATTTTTTCTTAAAACATATTTACGGTAAACCCTTCACGACCGTCAATTCTCCTCACTTACTTTGTCTTGTACGTCAAACATAAATCCTTTTATGCATAGAAGAAAATTTAGTTAAAATATCAAAGTTGGTATAAATGGTAATATAAAAAAACTATGTTTTTTTTAGATTTAAGACCGTGTATTTTCAAAAGTAGGTCATTTATGACATTTTTCATTGTAGTTTGTTGGTTAAGTTTCTGGATACTCTGTTTACACACAAACATCCCTTTAGAAAGATAATATACATCAGCGTAGCTTTAAAACAAAGCAAAAACTTTCAAAAATAATTTCTAATTCAAAATAAAAGGTAAAGGGTTGTTGTATAAATGGTGAGTCAATAGTCAACCATTGGGAAAATATCGCGGTACAAAGATAGCGAAAAAAGAAATATTTGAAAAATGAAAAGAATATTGTATTTAAACACAATAATAGATATTTATGTTATAGAAATCATAATAACGATCATTATGTTTAGTCTAGTTATCTAAAAAACTATCCAACCAGTTTTCAAAATTACTACAGGAGTGAAACTAAACCTTTTTAATTCATTAATGGCATTTTTGCGCCGTTGTCAGGATTCTTAAAAAAAAGTAAAGGAAAGGAAATAAGGTAATTTGATTATGAAACATCGCAAATTTAATTCCTAAATTTTTGAGATAATTGACCATACCTGGTCGTTTCTGTATTTAAGTTTGATGCCATATCTTCAAAATTACCAGAATTAAAAAAACGACAATCAAGTCATAATTAAAGTGATACAAGCAATTGATTACAATAATAAAAAATAGGGTATTCTATGTAAATTTTTTAAATTTCTAACGTACAGAGAAAACTATAAAATTGGCAGCCTTGCAAATAGAATTATTAAATTTTTATGTTCAGTTACTCCTTGGCACAAAATTAGGTTCATTTAATTTAACGGTTGCCGAGATGATCCACCGTTCTGGTTTTTTTACTAACCCTGTAGTATTCAGTCCTTTAAATTTTGACACTGAAATTGAAACTAATAAGAATGTCATAATGATACATCCAAATTTAAAAAATATTACAGACGATCCGAATTAATGACACCAGACAACCTGACTTTTGACCCAACGTTTATGAAACAAATTACCCCTAATTTAAAAAAAGGAATCACCCTAAGTTTTTCGCATTTGTTTTAACATCCCTGTATACCAAAAATGTTTTTTGGGGACACAATATATCTTTGCCTGTTGTTACCTAATTCTGTTCTACATTTTTCACCACGAAATCAAAACAAACTGCAAAAATAAGGTGAGTCACTTACTGCTGCAGTTGTGAAACTCGGGGATGGATCCCCTGCCCTCCACCATTATTTTCACGTGGTCAACGCCCTTTGTACCGAATTCCTCCTGAAAAATATAATTGTTTTCGTTAGGTTTATAATGGAATAACAGAAATGAATCGATGGCAACTTGGTTAGTGTATTTGTAGGTTACGAGAAATGTATCGGGTGTCACGTTCTAAATTTACACCTCCCTTGAGCTTTTGTATTTTTTATTGTACAAAGTAATTAAAAATATTAGTTAGTAGGATTAATTGTAAAGTTTCCGAATTGGTAATTAGAATTTTCTTATCTCTAAAGATATACAGGATACGACAAAGAGTATGATTTTTTTTTTAATGGAACACCCTATATATTATTTCACCATTAAAAACATCTTTTAATAACCTTAAAAAAAAGCACATTTCATATAACTATCTCAATTAGTTTTCTAAATATGGCCATGCAAATCTAAAGAATAATTTTTAACTCCCATTAGAAACGTAATTAACTTACATTTCCCAAACTAATTTATTTTTTAACGTATAAAGAAATAGAAATATCATTTTATTAGAAAGATTCTATAGTATCTGTATCTTTCATAAGAATTCTTTTTCTCCTAAGATATACATGGTACGACAAAAAGTATAATTCTTTTAAATGGAACACCCTGTATATTGAATCACAATTTAAAAGATAATTTAAATGATAATTTAGATCGTTATAAAAATACCATATTTTATGGGTCTATCTTTAATGGGTTTGAAAATATGGCCATAAATGAAATTATTGGTCAAGTATTGCCATAATATAACCTACCTGCATAATTGAAATTTAAAATTTTCACTTATTCTTTAAATCTGGATGGCCCTTCTTCCGAAACTAATGAAGATAGATCAAATGGAGTATTTATTTAAAGCTCTTGTAAAGATCATTTTATTAGTGATATATTATACAGGAAGTTCCATTTAAAAAAATCATACTTTTTGTCCTACTCTGTATATTTTATGAGATATTAAAAATCTAATTGTTGACTCAGAAACTACAGAATTAAACCAAACCAACTAATAATATTATTTATTTTGTACGATCAAAAAATACAAAAGTTAAAGGGGTGTAAATTTATAACTTGACATCCTGTACACCTAAAAAATGTCCTATATCCCAGGAGATTTTGCTAAAAGAAAAAAATCTTGTTTTTTGTATTAAAGAAATCGGGTTTTTATTGCTTCCTGTTTGAAACACCTTAGGCCTCGGCTAAGATAACAAGCGGAGTGTATCAAATATCTGTACTGGTAGCCGGTACTGGCTACAACATTTTATGGTAAACAGCGTTTTGATATCAGTTAATATGCATTAAAATGCTCCGCTCGACGTATATTGCAGTCGCCTGGTTTAAAAATAAAATTCTTTATGCTACCATAAGATCAAAGGCAGCGGTCTCATCTTCGGTTTCCGCTGGCCGCTGATGCTTGGTATCGTAGCCGTATCCTTAGTCCACAATCATATCAATTACATTCTATTAGAACTGATGGCAACAACTAACTCATTTTTGTTTAATATACTCATTTGACTGAAGAGAAGCCGTTGAATAAAAAATTGCAGGTTAGTATTTTTTTATCTTATTATAATTAGGTAATTTAGTTCGATTGGCATTTTCTATAAAAGGTGACTTAGTGAAAAACTTTATAAAAAATACTAATGTAAACATACAATTTAAATAATTCGTGTACATGACCTCTTAAGTCATGCTCATTTGGATTTTCTAAACTTTTTCTTACTACAAATAAAACAATTAACTGCTAAAATGTATCAATTTCCCAATCAGCAAATTGTTTTACTATATATTTTGTGCAGGGATTTTTTTAATTGTCAAGTCGCAATGGTCGATGTATCAGTTATTCGATTGATTTCAACCTATACTATACAAGACTATATATCTCTACAAGATATTAAACTAGTTTTTTATTTAATAGACATTATTTAATTTAGGTAATATTTTACGCATAAAAAGAACTTTGTAAATTTGACAATTTCTTTGTAAATTTGACAATTTGCAAATTTCCTGCATCGATATTATATCAAAATTGCAACTGCACACAACAAAATCGACTTGGCACATTTTCCTTCATTGCAGAATTTTTAAGGAAATCCATAATGGCAACTACTAAAATACTCAACACAAGTTGTGTAGTGTAGACTAACTATTTTTTATTGCATTCATTCAAAAAACAATTGAAAAAATATTTAAAAAAAAGATACTGACTCCACCAACAACAAGCAAAATATTACTAGCTAATATCATAGTGCTCTAAAACTCTTTGAAAAGTATCCAAAGTGGACGCATTGTAACGTTGCCAAGTCGCTTAATTTTAATTTGTAATTAGATAATATTTAACCACTTTCACTTAAAGAATTGGGCTTTTATTATAAGGTTAAATAATGGTGGTTATTAAAGATGTTTAATTGAAGATTGTAAAAATAAACACCACCTAAAGAATTTCTACACATTTAAGGTGATTAACTGTTAAAATTAGCCAACCTGAAACAAACTCCTTAAATGTAAAGATACAAATTTTAAATAAGTTTCTTATCAAGAAAACTTCCTTTTTTTGTTTAATTACAAGAAAAACGAACATTTTCTAGAATCGAAATATACTGACTTATGTATATCAATTTCAATATAAAAGATTAAAACTAGCCAGAGGCTTTTGTTACTAAGTGTTGAGTTGGGTTGTCAAATAAAGATTAAGATTTTTAAGTACTCTGACGAATGAAATTATAACGTTTAGATGGGCGTATAGGCTTAGATTACATAGGGATATTAGAGACAATTAGCATTGACCCGTATTTTTCATCTTAAACAGATATATAGCATATGAGGGGCCAGGTTTCAAAGTGTACAATATCCATTTATACTTTTTAATACAACCATGAAATAAATGTCTTAAGAATTTATTTTTTAGTGCTGAATTTAAATAAATCACTTTTTAGACCTTGAATACATCCATAACTGAGTGAAGAGAGTTAAGAAAGAGAGCATTACATTTAATTTATTGGTTGAACAATCTGATTTTGGATATTGTACACTTTGACACTAGCCTCCTCATACAGGGTGAAAAGTTTAACAGGTTGGCCTTCCAAAAATACCGATTTACCTTGCATGGATTTTTCTTTCATGTGGTTATATTTAAGAAAAATAATGAGAATAATTTACATCAAAATATTCACAAACTTCCGACTTTTCCCAGAGGCAGTGCTGCGGTGCGATGAAAGGCATCTTAAGAAAGTTATATTTCACAATACATCACAGTAAGAGTGTAATTGTGTATGCGGGTAGAGATTAGACAAATTACACCTGCATATAAATATTTGCTGATAGGAGGACGCATCGGTCTCGCTTTGTCGTTGCTATAGATCGTCGTCTTTCCACGCATTGGCAACATTATCCAAGCAAGTTTTTAAGTGACACGACTTGTATACGAAGGATTTTGCATTATCATTTTTTATATATATATATACAGTGTGTCTACGTTAGTTGGCGTCATAATAAAAAGGTTTTTATTATTAATTTTACGAAAAACGTATTCTTTCTAAAAGTTCTGCATGGTCCAAAACCTAAGAAGCAACCATCAGCTATTTAAATTGTACCAGTCATCTACGAGGAGTAAAGAACCTGTATTTTTGCTAATATCTGAAATGTGTATAAAAAAATATATTTAAAATTAAAAATTACTTCTAAATATCAATTTTTCTACTTTATAGCAAAACTTACAAAACAGTGATCAAAATTTAAATAACCTAAATCGTATACGAGGTAGGTGCAAATTAACGAATATGACAAAAGAGAAAACTACCTTTATTTTGAACCTTAGATAAAATTTTATTTGAAAAACTTGTTAAGAATTAAAAGTTATGTCATATTTCAAAGCCAGCCTTCTAATAAAAATTGAAAGAAAAACTTACTTTTACAACTTATCTCGTATAGACATTGGATCGAACTAAATTAATTGCCGTTAATTATACTTATTACGCAAAATTAGTATTTAAGTACATTTAGATCAATTCAAAAGACAAACGTAAATTTTGCTTTTTGGGGTTTAATAAGGCCAAAACCTAAAAGCCCTCTTAGAATTATGGCACGTCATTTTTCTTATAAAAACAGCTTAACTTTTAAAAAACATAAATTTATTTTAATGATTTTTTATTACAATGTTCAAAAATTAAACTTTATTGGGATTATGGTAATAAGAAAAAAGTTTATAGAATTAAAAAATAAATATATTTTAGGCTTAATCTAAATAAATACGAACATATGATCATAAATTTAAAAGTGCAAGGACGTTTTTTATAAAGCAAAAATGATGTGGCATATTAGTCTAAAGAGGGTTTTAGAGTTTTGACCTTATTGAACCACATAAAAGGAAAAATTTACGTTTGTCTTTTGAATTGATCTAAATGTACTTAAATGCTTTAAGAATAACAAAGTTTTGACATTTTTTCGAAATTTAAGGCTAATGAGGATAATTTACGGCAGTTAATTTAGTTTGATCTAATCTCTATACTGGGTAAGTTGGAAAAGTAAATTTTTCTTTCAATTTTTTAATAAAAGGCTGTGCTTTTTAAATATGACATAACTTCTAATTCTAATCAAGTTTTCCAAATAGTATTTTTCTCTAAGCTTAAAAATAAAGGTAGTTTTCTCTTGTGTCATATTCGTTAATTTGCACCTACCTCGTATACGCTATGTTTCATTTAAATTTTGATCAGCGTTTTGTAAGTTTCTGCTGTAAGCAGAGATTTTTATCAAAAATAAAAATTTTCGAGGAATCAAAAATAAAAAAGTTTTCCATATGGTTCAACATTTCTGGCGGTCCCTGAATATATAAATTTCATGGGACAATTTTAAATAAACTTTTTAAATTTAGTGTTATCAAAACAAAAATGAAGTAAAATTCACTAATGTACACTTAAAGTTTTTTGATTTTCGCAGAAAAAATATCTTCCGTTTGTAAAATGTTGTAAAAAAACAAAATTTCATATATTCATATCTTTTTTATAACAATTTTCAATATTAGCAAAAGACAGGTACTTTACTCTGGAGCAAAAATTACATTTTTGGCCAAACGTCGTAGATAAAAGACACAATATAATATCAAATGATTGCATTTAACGTTTTAGATCAGGCAGAACTTTTTATAAAGAATAACTTTTTTCTTAAAATTAATAATAAAAAAGTCTATCATATGACGCCAACTTACGTAGACACACTGTATAAGTATATTTTTATAATTTTTTATATAATATTAGTCAAGTTAATTTAAAATATATTTATTTTTTTTAAATAAAGTTTTTAATTGTAGCATCGTCGAACTACATTTTTTTCTTTTGATTGTACGCTGAGCACAAAAATGAATTGGTGTGACCTCTGCACTATAATATTCCAGAACAGCATGGATTTTACGAGTTGCGCTCTACAGTGACAAACCTTGCGGTCTATCAAAACTGTTTACTCTCTGCCTTGGAAGCTGGACATCAAGACGCCATTTACACTGTCCTGGCTAAAGCTTCTGATAGTGTTTGTCATCAACTGCTTATAAAGAAACTTTCCAAGACTGATATCACGGGACCTTACCTGGAGATAATTAAGTCTTACCTCAGTCAATCGTCGTCAACGCGTTTCAGTTTGTGGTTTGTACTCCAGAGAGATACACGTTACATCAGGTGTACCGCAAGGCTCGCACATTGGTCCTGTGCTCTTTTTTTTGTTTATCAATGATGTTGCCTCCTGTTTCCGTTCTACACGTTTTCTGTTGTACGCAGATGATCTTAAGCTTTACAACACGGTCGATTCTGGATCAAACAGCTTACAGTCCGACATAGACAACTTTGCGTCATGGTGCTCTAGGAACTTATTAAGTATAAATGTCACAAAATGCAAGGCAATCAGGTTCTACAAGTGTACAAATCCAATCCAATCTGTTTATAGGATTAATAATGAGTTGGTAGAGAACGTGGAAATCATTAACGACTTGGGTGTAATTTTTGACCGGAGCTTATCTTTTAATAATCACATTGATAGTATAATTCTGAAAGCCTTTAGAATGCTGGGCTTTATTAAACAAAACACAAAATACATCCACGATACCAAAGCCAATACCTGCTTATACAACTGTCTACTTCACAGTCTCCTAGAGTACTGTTTTGTTATCTGGGCTCCTAGCTAAAACTTCCACAAAAATAGGTTAAAAAGGGTTCAAAACAAGTTCCTCAAATATCTGCTGTATAAACACCATTTTCAGTGCTCAGAAATACCATATGAAACGAGGCTGCTATTGTGTGGAATGAAAAGCTAGGCATCTTTTCATGTTTAAGCTTCTCAATGGCTCCGTGAACTGTGCTGAACTCTTGGAGTTGATTTTGTTTTTGGTACCTGCTCGACGCACAAGGCAACAACAGCTCTTCTTAGAGCGTCCTCTTCGAAAGAACTATGGTCTTACGGCAATGATTATCAGAATAGAATGGTGCTCAACTACAATAGATTATACTACAACGTTGATATTTTCCAGTGCTCATTGGGCCAGATTAAAAGACGTATTTAGTAAATTAGGGTTAATGCTACTTTGCAACTAATTATTTTGTATATATGTATATTTTTAGTTTGTTATAGGATTTACCATTTAAAATGTTTTAGTGTAAAATTTGTTAATAAATACATAGAAAAAAAATAAATAACGACTTTCTACTAACAACAATATCAAACATAATAAAAAAATTAAGAAATCTAATAGTTGTTAATTAGGACAAACACACAAAATTTTACTTAAAAAAACGAAATTATTTTTAACGTATTGCTTAAAATCCCTATTATAAACATCTCCAATAGAAATACCTTTCGGGGTATTTCATCGCTTAGTCTATTAGACTTGTTTTAATTCCACAGCGTGAAACTCGATTATTAAAATACTTTTGGGAAATAAATAGACTACAAAAATACGAGAAGATATTTTTTTATGTTCTTTTGAGTGGTTTACCTAAATGCTTCATTTTAAAAGTCGTAAAATAGTTTGATAAATGTTGGCTTTTAAATAAAAGAATGGTATTAAAATCGAATGTTTTAATTTCAGCGGTTACTTGCATAAGGAAAATAGAACATTATTTACAAATGAGATGGAATTTTTACGGGAAAGTTAAAAATATAAGTATAACTTACCCATCACGTATCAGATATTCCATTTTTTACTTCCCTAACTATAAGGAAATTATTGTAATTTCGAAAAAATCGCTCTAAGTCACCGTTTTTGAGATATTTGCCTTAAAGTTATTTAATAAAACCATTTTTTTTTGTTTTTTTATGATTAGAACATTTTTAAAACCTTTTAGTTTCTTTAGATGGGTCATATCATGAAATAAGTAACGCTTTAACCCAGCCTGTCAATGTCAAATGTTTTAGGTGTCGGACTGGGTAAGAGCGTCACTTTTCTTGTCGGACAAGTTTATCGCAATGTTTAACATGCAATGCTTAAACATTGTGCCAAAAATCGTGGTAACAATCACGAAACCCGCCTAGTCCGACAACTGAAACATGTGTTTGAGCCTTATGCTTAATTACTGTATTCCTCCCTATTTTTGGCAAAATGCTTAAAAATTGCATGTAAAACATTGTTGTAAACTTGTCCGACAAAAAAGGTGAGGCGTTTGCCCGGCCCGATACCCGAAACATTTGACATTGACAGCCTAGGTAAAAGCGCCGCTTCCATATATGACTGTATGAATATTCGTGGTAGACTCGTCAAAAGGAACCCCCATTAAAAGGTTTTAAAAGTGTTCTTATCATGAAGACAATTTCATTACTGGCCAAAGGCCTAAATATCGGAGTTAAATAATTAATTTTAAAAAACCCTAAATACCGAGTTTAATTTCAATATTCAAAACTTTTTAAAAATTATCGTAATAAATTAAAAATATTTTTTTTACTTTGGCACCCTGTATTATAATGTAATATTTATGCATAATGAATTTGTGATTTCTCTATGTACTCCTAATTAGTGAACACCATGTATATATCTTCAAACTCAATTTAAGTTTTAATTAATAAATAAGTACACAGTTAGGACCTGAAGTCCGTCTCCTTTCCCATTCTAAAATCTGAACCGTTTGAAATATTCTGATGAAATTTGAAACGATAGTATATGAGCCGAGTTTTCATTTTTTGAGACATCAATGACAACCTTTCAACCTTAAATGTCAATATGACAGCTAAGCGCCCTGACGAGTACTTTCTAACCTTGGAATATAAAGTCATTAAGTCAATACATTTAGCAACTTCAAAATGGCGATACTTGAATCATTACCTAAATAATAAATAATAAAGTTAGTTATAATAAATGTGATATTTTTTTAAAACATCTTATATATTATTTTAATGGTGATATTGGTAATAGTATACAGGGTAGGACAAAAGTATACAGAATCAGCTAAATAACAAAATACATAGGTAATGTGCGGAAAAGAGACAATCTAACGTGAATACCTGCATGTAAACATATCTAACTGGATTTTTTTCGCCCTTTCGGGGTCATCCCACCCAGGCCCGACGGACGCCCCCTAGGTGGTGCACTGCAGCCTGAAGGCTTATTGTACCTTGACCCCTACTCCTTTCCATTCACACACCATTCATTCCATAACTTGGATGGTTGTTGCTCGGTCCGTTTGTTCACCCCCGAGCAGAACACCGCGTGCCGTTGCCCAAAACCCACAATGCCGGTCACCCATCCAGTTATGGGCGCGCACTTCACTGCTTAACTCCGGAGATCGACACTTGCCGATACAACCGGAGCAGCCACAAGCGCGCCATCTAATTGGATTAGTCACATACATCCTTTTTGGTGCTTTACTGGCCGATATCCCAATACCTATTTGCTTAACCAGTAAATAGTTATTTTACAATATATGTCAAAAAATTAAGACCTTGCTCATGTATTACAGTTTATAAATTTCCTTAGAATATACAGAACGGTTCAGATTTTTAAAGGGTAAGACGACGCTTTAGATCCTTACGCTATGAGACAAAACCTCAACAACAGCATACATTTCTATAGTATTATGAGCAATAATTTACATAAAAACTTAAATCAAATAATAAATCCTCTTATTATTTAAATGATTTTTATTTATATATCTGGTTTCTGAATGGCTGGAATTCCGTTTTGACTGACAGTTAAATTGTTATACACTGTAGTGAATTCATAAACAAATCTGACTGCTCATAATACATTATGACATCTATAATAATAGGTTTATAACCTAATATAAACGATTCTATTAGTCCAGAAAACAATTCAACATGCTTCGGGTTTTGGGCGATGAATTTTTAATATTAAGAGAGGTACTATATCATAAATATTTCTTTTTAATTACAAATGAAGTGTATCCTACGAGTGCAAGGCTAGTTTAAGAATAAAATAAAAAACAACACCCTACAAAAAAGATATTAATAGTATCTGGACTAATATTTGATTTCCGATGTTCGAAACCACGAATCCGTTGTTTTAATTAAGCCATTAGGTCACCAGGTTTCTTTAACGATTTTATTAGGATTCAAGGGACCGACTTTTTGATCAGGCACTAAAACTACAACGACAGCGTTTTATCGCATTTCTGGGTCCATTTCTGGTGTATTTTTACTGATTACTCCATTAATTATGGACCGATTTTAGAAAATCTTTCATTAGTCAAGATAGTGCACTTCCAAAGATTTTGCCAGTGGAAACCATGTCAGGATCTGATGGTGAAATTCTAGGGAAATCGAGAGAAAAACTCAAATTTGAAAGGTGCGTAGATGTATTTTTTGATGGATGTTTAGATGCTAATTACACACCGTGAATTGTACAGCCAACATTAAACGTTCTTTTTTATTAAAAGGGTTTTGTATCTCTACAGTTCCAGAAGATATCATGGGTGTAGGGTTATTAAATTTTAATCCATATTTCACCCTGTTCCATCAACGTTGTCCAAGCACTGAAACATGCAGTTTTTGCATTTCACAGCACCTTTTAGACAACGCGGTAATGCCACCACGAACGTTATTTTTTAACTACTACCTAGGATTGACGAAATACTACACCGAGGCTTTGCCATTACCATCTATGTGGTGACGAGGTATTAAAAACTCGATGTAGGAAACTGAGACTCGAACCCGGGTTTCTGTGGTAAGATGCTAGTACGTCAGCCTCTGCACCTCGCTCGGCACAAGTTGACTTTCGAGGTAGTCATATTGAAACCAGGTCAATATTTCATGGTGGAATCCTAGGAAAATCGAGAGAATACCTCATATATTAAAGGCGAATACATAAATTTTAAAAACTTGTTAAAATTAGTCAGATATTTGCGTCTTGTAAATAGATATAAAAATAGAGATTAAATAATAATAACGTAAAAGAGAAATTAAACAAATTTAAAATAAAATTTACCCGACTTTAACAAAAATAAATAACTAAAAATATATATTTAATAATAATATATAACTATATACCTCATTAACATATGCTATTAATCGAAATAATTTCATAAAACTTTTTTAATTATATTTTTTTACTTTGTGGTAAATTTTTGTCAAAATAATATTATACTACTCTTAACACCAATAATATAAACATATCTTTATTTGTACCTTATATTAAATATTTAGACAACCCTGTCATTAACTGCGCAATAAATGCTAACAAAATAATGGATAAAAAAGTTAATAAAAAATAGGTTACATAGCGCCATTCACATCCAAGCTTTCGAATTAAAGCAAGATATAAAACTAATTGCTTAAGTCAATGTGCATGTCAACAAAGACTTTATAACAGAACCACCTCGCTTTACCCCTTTTAATATATGATATTTGTTTAATACATACATATTTATAAGGTAAGATTTATAAAGAGCGATCTCGACTGTATAAAGACCTCAGTTTAAGAAATTCTGCTATTAAAAAGTTTAAAGGAACACAGAAAACACTGGTCAAGATTTAATAATAGAGTTCAGTATAAATTTTAACTCAGCAGTTAGGGGGATAGCTGTAGCACGCAAATGAGCTAAACACGATTCGCTGCCGTTTTTAAATATTTGTTTTGGAAAAAGTTGTATATAGAAAAGTTTTTAAAATGATCCAAAGATTATCGGAAAGTTAATTGACTTTTGGTAATGTTAATAATTAACACATGAAATTTCCCAAAATTACAAAACCGTAAAAATAAGCAACTTTCCGATAATCTTTGGATCATTTTAAGAAACTTTCCTATATACAACTTTTTCCCAAACAAGTATTTAAAAACGGCAGCGAATCGCGTTTTAGCGAATTTAACGTGCTACGGCATCCTCTTAATAGGGAATTATTGGAACAGGCAAATAGTGCTAGCAGTATTCAGGAACAAACCTTATTTTATTACTGTTAAACCTTAACGCGCCCATGTGAAGAAGTGTTACTGGTCAACATGACATGCTTGTATTATTTTTAACCTAAAACTGGAATATTATTTGTTTTTATTTATAGTCTATTTTATTTATTTGTTTTGTATAGTTACAAATGGAGAAGTTTTAACTTTTTTAATATATTTTAAAGACAAAATTTAAAAATAAACAAAAATTTCTTTAACCCTTAACCTCATTTTGTTTTTAAATGTCAAAATAAGAAAGGGAAACGACCGACTATATTTTTGCACAATTAAAGTCTAGCAGTAACTTTAATAAAGTTTCCCTTATTTAAAACCACTACTGAGCATGCGTAATCTCAAAATACTGCTGAATTTATTACTGCTAGACCTTATGTGAATTCCAATAATTCCCTAATAGGTGTTTCATGTGAAATTAAAAAGTTTTTAAAAACTATGTTTTTTTTTTTTATTTTTAACCTTCTTTGTATACCTGCTAAATGGCTTTAAATTTTATAATTTGAACCGGATGTCAGATTATAACTTTACATCCCCATTAACTTTTTGTTTTTTATGGTAGAAAATAAATAGTTATATCAGTTTGTTGGGTAAATTATATAGTTTATAAATCAACAATTAGATTTTTTATATCGCTTTAAATATACAGGGTAGGACAAAAAGTATGATTTTTTTAATGGAACACCCTGTATATTAAATCACTAATAGAAATATCTTTAAAAAGCTTGAAAAATACAGGTTTGTTTTCTATCTTTATTAGTTTTGGAAATATAGTAATCCAAATCTAAAGAATAAGTGTATAATTTCCAATTTTGTAGGTAGGTTATATTATGGAAATAACTGCCCAATAATTTTATTTATGGCCATATTTCCAAAACCATTAAAGAAACCCCTTAAAATATTTTTATTTTCATAGAGCTCTTTTAAATTATCTTTTAAACTGTGATTCAATATACAGGGTGTTCCATTTAAAAGAAGTATACTTTTTGTCGTACTCCTGTATATCTTAAGAGAAAGAATTCTTATGAAAGATACAGATACTACAGAATCTTTCCTAATAAAATGATATTTCTATTTCTTTTATACGTTAAAAAAAAATTAGTTAGGAAATGTAACTGCATTACGTTCCTAATGGGAGTTAAAAATTATTCCTTAGATTTGCATGGCCATATTTCGAAAACTAATTGAGATAGGTATATGAAATGTAGTATTTTTAAAGGGTTTTTAAAGATCTTTTTAATGCTAAAATAAAATATAGGGTGTTCCATTTTAAAAAATCATACCTTTTGTCGTACCTTGCATATTTTAAAGGATAATAAAAATCTGATTATTAATTCGGAATCTAAAGAATTAGCCCAATTAACTAGTATTTTTGGTTATTCTTTACGATAAAAAATTAAAAGTTAAGGAGGATGTAAATTTTTAACTTGACAATGGGTACAGGGTGTTCCATTAAAAAAATCATCCTTTTGTCGTACCCAGTATAATTAAGAGAATTATCCTAAAAAATGGTGAGTTTATTTTTTTATACGTTAAAAAAAATAGTTAGGGGGATGTACGTTGACAAGGCGCGCACTGAAATGGTAAGCAACTAATATGGCGGCCAGGTGGTGCATCAGTGTCAAGCGGATTCTTTAAAACCTGTGGAAATAAACACAAAAGCGAGCATTAAAGAAAAATGGCGGTGAAATGGTGTCTGGGAAGTGTGTGGAGTCAATTGGGTACCATAAGTCCCCAAAATGTTTATTTTTGAAGGCCTTATATACCTCATTTGCCACTAGCTTGCCAAACCACGCACCGCCATGTCACTTCAGTGCGCGCTCGACCTATTACGTTTCTAATGGGAATTTTAATATTATTTATCAGATTTACATGGCCATATTTCGAAAACAAATTGACATAGGTGTCGAAATGTGGTATATTTTTAAAGGTTTTTGAAAGATCCTTTAATGGTAAAATAATATATAGGGTGTTCCATTTAAGAAAAATCATACTTTATTGTCGTACCCTGTATATCTTAAGAGATAATAAAAATCTGATTACTAACTCGAAAACTACAGAATTGGCCCAATAAACTAATATTTGAATATGAGATTGAGGGGGTGCAAATTTATAACTTGACACCCGGTACATAAAACCAAGTGGATCTAAAGTGACCTCAGGAGTTACAAAATGTTATATAATATTTTGCGGATACCCTGTATCTGAAGTATTTTACCATGTGCTCTAAAAGTTTAAAGCATTGATTTTGACAATAGTGAGATTTACCAAAAAAATATATAATAATGTTTTTGAGCTTATGCTTTCTTCTTTCTTTATTTTGTTAGATAATAAGAAAGGTTTTCAGGTTCCTAAACCCATTACTAAACCTGACTTGGAAAACAAACGCAGAGCGATGCAGATATCTCTTTCGCAAGATCTTAATTTAATATTGAATTGGGGCGCTAAAAATCTCGTCCATTTTAATGCATCCAAAACACAATCATGTTCCTTGTCGCGAAAAGAGTCATCAAAAACTCATCCTCTACTTATGAGCGGCCAAGTTTTACAGAGCAAAGACACCTTTAATCTTGTGGGCGTCACATTTGAAAGTAACCTCAACTAGCATAAACACATTGTATCTATAGCCACGGCAGCTTCAAAAAGCTTGGATTTCTCTTTCGAGCCAAAAAGTATTTTTCCCCTTCTAATTTATACACTTTATATGTGACCCAAATCCGACCTCCCATGGAATATTGTTCTCATATCTGGGGCATGGCGTCCCCCACAACCCTAAGCATTCTTGATTCTATTCAAAGAAGAGCTATTCGTCTCATTAATGATCCTTCACTTACAGAAAGGCTTCCCTCTCTTGCACATCGTCGGGCTGTGGGGGATTTATCGCTTTTTTATAGGTACTTCCATGGCTTCTGCTCTGAAGAATTGTCCAGTATATTTCCTCCACTTACGGTTCCCAACAGAGAAACTCGTGGCTCCGCGCGTATGCATCCCTATACGGTCCAACTGGACAGGCCCCGAACTTCCCATTTTGTTCGTTCTTTTATCCCTAGAGTTTCTAGGTTGTGGAACCTGCTGCCCGCGGAGAAATCTTCAAGTATTTAAGTCCCGTGTCAACAAACTCCCTCTTACCTTGCTTAAGACACCCACGGTACGTTAGTATTTAGGCTTTTAGCCTTCGTGGTTTGTCCAAAGATAAAAAAAGGTACTCATACTAATATAAAAATATAAAATTATTTCCAAAGAAAATACTTACTTCCCCATTATAGTATCGAAAGGTATTGGTTAGATCGATGATGGTTTTCAACTTGGGTTGTCTTTCAAGAAGCATGGCTGGAGTAAACCTGTAATAAGTAACAAAATGTAGAAAGAAACCAAAAACTAAAACGGGTAAAAACAAAGGGTTGGAGAGTTGGTATTTAAACTCATTTTACAAAGCAAAGGACCCCGCACAAAACTAGTCTAATTTTTATTTGTCGAAATAGATGAAATTTTACGAAGGATGATACTACAAAGTATCAATAGGCCAAAGGCATAATTTTTAAGATATGGCAAGCCTTAAAGTGGACACTTTTGACACTTAAGTCGCATTTAAGTCTAAAGTATAGGTAAAAAATAATTAATAGTTTAAAAACTAAAAAACACGCTTTTATATGCAACCGAACTAAAAATTAGAAAATAATTTTTCATTACAAAGAGTTTGTCACTTCAGAATAAAAGCGTGGGGTGCTTAATATATTAAATGTTATAATTATTCTATTTGCAAATATCTATGAGGGAAAAGTTATGAAAAAATAGTAAAATGCACCCCACGCTTTTATTCTGAAGTGACAAACTCTTTGTAATGAAAAATTATTTTCTAATTTTTAGTTCGGTTGCATATAAAAGCGTGTTTTTTAGTTTTTTAAACTATTAATTATTTTTCATTTTTTAGTTTCTGCTACTCTTGACAAAATGGCGAAAAAATTTTTTAATGAACAAGAGTGGCACATTTTAAAATTTTTTCCAACAGATTGCAACTCACTAAAAAATTTCTTCTTCATTAAGTAGCAAAGTTTGAAATTTTGCCAACAGGTGGCAACCTAGGTGTTGTTTTTATATTTTTATAATATAAAGGAAAATTTTTTTCCTGGCGATCCAAAAAAGAATGTTAATTTTTATTAATTGCACATTATGTATTATGTATACATTACACATAATGTAATTTTTATTATTTAATCCTTGAACTAATGGTGCAACTAACCCTATATTTTTATTTTTCATAAAAATTAAACACTCATGGTGCAACTAACCAAATTGTGTAAAACTAAAAAATTTCTTCTTCATTTAATAGCAAAGTTTGAAATGTTGCCAACAGATGGCATCCTAGGTGTTGTTTTTATAATATAATGGAATTTTTTTTCCTGGCGATTCAAAAAAGATAACGGGATACTGTTTTTAAATTATTGCATCTTCATCGGTCCTTGACACGTGTGCAAAGTTTCAAAGAAATCGAATAGCTGGAAGTTGGTTAAAATTAGGCTCAAAGATTCCGTTACATAGATAGATAGATAGATAGATGGATAGTTACAACCCAAGTTAATAAAAGCGTGTTAAAAACTAAGGAGATACATGGAAAGAAAATAAAAAAGTAGAGAAGAGTAATACAACTGCACATAATTAAACAATTATTTGTAATGAAATAGACGCCCTCTGCACGTTGTAGCAAATTAAAATAAAGTTATTTAGGAAACCTTTTGCAAGAGCCACTACTAAATGTTGTGCGAAAATTAAGCCCCAGGCAATTATAAATTACAGAATGCAGTATTATAATGGTAATTAATTATTAAATGAAGTGCAAAAAGATTTTTTAGGTATTAAGACACTGTTGCAATTTGTAATTAAATAAAAATATTGAAAAAATTAATGCTATGACGAATCGTTTTTAAAAATGTCTTTCCAAATAGGTCATCTTTTGAATTTAAAGTAGTGTACCAGGTAAGAAAATATAAATAATAAATAATAATAAAGTTATGCTTTTTTACTTAATCACAGTGTTTTAAAGTTATTTTAGCAATTTAGTTTATTCTACATTTTTATATCTAATACAATTGGATATATTTCTGTATCAAAAAACCATTCCAAAAAAACAATTTAAACTGATGCAGTGATTTAAGTATTTTAACATAACATAAATGACCAAAAACAAAAATACATATTTTAAGAATATTATTTTATTTCTAAATCTGCCGAAGAGATGCTTAGTTTATTGTATTGTAGCTTTACAATAATAAAAGACAAAAGAGGACTGTAGAAGATAACACCAAAATAAAAATAGATACATTAACTTTTAATTAACTACCGGACATATGACAGTTCGGGCACCATTTCAAAGCCGCCGCCGAAACTTCTTTTGCAATTAAATTCTAAAAAATTGGCCATAAATTCTGGTCGGCTGGCCACATCGCAGATGGCCCCTGGACAAAACAATGGCAGAAAACAATTGCCGCAGCGCGTGGGCCAATACAATAATCGATTCATCAGTTTATCGCCAGGCCTGCCAACTGCTCCTGTCATGGCGGCCAAACTGATGGTGATACCGCCACTTTGGCGAAGATGTTTACATCATGTTTACCCTGAGAATGGTGATACTCAATTACATTTTTTTATTTTGCCAATTTACATAGTGAAGAATTAATTATGAATTATTATCTAAATTATTAGGACTATAGTGTTACCAACTTAAATGAGTACTGTGGAAAAGAGCGAGAGAAATTAAATGTTATTAATGCAAATGTTTTAACTCTTATTAGTGTGGTACGGAGTATACAAGGCGTCTCGTCGAAAAAAGGATAATTTCGGAGAAACAGGATAAAATAATTTATTTAGGTTTTAGTTTTTAAAAAATAGTTTTGTTGGTATCAAATGTTTTATAAAAATATTTATCTAGAGGGAGTCTAGTCCGGTATTGAAAGGTTTTTAGAGTGAGGAATCAAAAACGCTAATGTTTTTGTCGTAAAATGTAAAGTGAGCCACCTGCAGTTCTTTGCTTACGTTCAAAGTGTCATTACTTTTTTTCTCCAGTATGTTATAATTTTAGTACAGAATTTTTATTCTCCCTTATTTTTGGACAAAAAAAGTTAACTTAATAAACAAACACACACCTGGACCTGGTAGAGTCCAAAACGTCCGTACAAAATGCTACCACAAAGTTTTTGGGACAAAATACAAACATTTAATGTAATTGGCCTTAGTTAAAAGGTTGCTGGTTTGAAAGATACAGGGAGTCAAAAACCTCAAAACGATCAACTTTTTAACTAAGGTAAATGAAGTTTAATTGTTGTATTTAGTCAAAAGAAAATTGTAGTACCAATTTGTGCAAACCTTTAAGAAAAGCCCGGTTATCCTAAATAAAGCGTAATGAAATGCGAAGGAACTTTTTATGTGAAATAAAACGTTTAATCTAAAATATCTTAGAAACGGTTACTCTTAGCGATATTTATGAAGTATATTTTTTTTGTGCAAAAAATTTGGAAAAATAACAGTTACATACTAAAATCTTAATATAACTTGTCTCCTCCGTGGCGCAGTGGACAGAGCTTTGATCGTCGAAGCCAGAGGTCGCCGGTTCGATTTCCAGCGGGGAAACATATATAGGTAGTAGTTATTAATAAACAACGACCGTGGTGGCACTACCGCGTTGTCTAAAAGGTGCTGTAAAATGCATAACTGCATGTTTCAATGCTTGGACAACGTTGACGCAACAGGGGGAACGACATCTAATAACCCGACACCCACGGTACTCTGGTATTTAGGTATATGCCTTCGTGGGATATCCAAAAGATAAAAAAAATATCGACGCAAACAAAATTACTAACACCTTGAACCAAAGCAAAGTACTGCAGGTGGTTCTCCTTTTATTAAACAGCAAAAAATGAGTAGTTTTTATTTCTTACTTTAAAAAAACCCCGTTAACCGAATTTGGTTAAAAATGCAATATATAATAAAAAAAAATCCTAAAATAATATAATCACTTCGACACCCTATATCTCGCAAACAATTAACTTTTTGACTAAGGAAATTACATTAGATCGTTTTATTTTGGCCCAAGGAGTCTAGATTAGATTAGAATAGGGCCGGGATAACCCATGCACTGAAGCCGCTCGGCTCATTGTGCATGTCTTTTTACGTCTGGGTGATGTTAGCCAGACGGGACCTACAGCTCAACGTGGGTTTCGAACCACGGTCCTATGAGCGACAACTTAAGACCTCATCCCCACCCAGGGGGCACTACTGAACCTACCAACTGAGTGGGGTCCGCATGTCTACGGTTGCGTAGGATACGGCAAAGTGTGTTCCGGCGCCCTGGTCCTTTGGGTGCCTTCAGCGTCGATACATTTTGCACTTTGTCCGTCTGGTGTTAAGCTAACCACTAAATTTCCGACCAACTTATAAATAAGTATTTGGCCTCAGTAGGATTCGAACCCATCTCACGTCCGTTGTGCGCTCAACGACTTAACGCCTTACACGCTAAGCCATCACCAGACTTAGGTGGAGAAGTCTATGGTAGCATTTGTACAGACGTTTTATACACACCACGTATACCAATATACAAAGAAATTTTTAAGAACACTTGAAATTTTAAATAAAAATTATACTTTATTTATTTTATTTTTTTAAAGTAAGAAAAATATAGCTCTGTTGTTTTTTCACGCTAAATTACCCTACACTGATACTGGTACTGGTACTCTTATAAAAATACCAAAGTGACATAAACTATGAGCTTCATTCATAAAAATTAAAAACATAAAACTTAAACACATTTATTTATTTTAGTGAGCATATAAATTGTAATCAATATGAATATTAAGTTTGTTTTAATTATTTTTAATCGGCGGCAACCTGTAGTTATTGAATTAAAAGTTCTTTTTCTGTCCTGTTATTTTATATTAAATGAATTTTTAACTCGTTTATTGCAGATAAAACCTGGATTGTATTACAATATTCTACAAGATAATTGATACAATATTCTACAAGATAATTATCAGATAGTTTAGATAAGAATCGAAGATATGTTATCTTGGTTATACGCTATTTAAATTTATCACATAAATTTTATCTTTTTTATAAAGTAAATAAGGAGCTCCAAATGGAAACGCAATTTTTGATAAATAATTATAATTTAAATAGTGTTACACGTCCAAAAAATTAAATTAAAGTTATTTTATTGGTAACGTTCCTAATTCATCTATTTAGCCATTTTAATGTACACATATTTTATAAATTTGATTCATAGAGGCACGATCTAAATATGTAACAACCCCAAATTTATACATAAAGGGTGTTTTTTAGAGGTATAGAATTTTAAATTGCAATTAAACAACGATAAATTATTTGATTGACATGAATTTATTTTTATTCGAAAGATAATCTTGTGGCATTACATTTTAAATATGATTTCTGGTATATAACTGCCACGCCTGGCTTGGATGTAGTCAAATCAGGACGTCTAATTTCCGATTACTTTTTCCAACATTTGTAGCCGTATATCGGCAATAACACGGCGAGTGTTGTCTTTCAAATGGTCAAGCGTGTGACTTATCCGCATAGACCAGTGACTTTACATAGCCCCACAGAAAGTAGTCTAACGGTGTTAAGTCACAAGATCTTGGAGGGCAATTAACAGGTCCAAAATGTGAAAAAAGTCACCAAACGTGTCTTTCAATTTTCGAAATATAATTGCACAATTTGCAAGCGTTGTTCAGGCGTGAGTCTATTCATGATAAATTGCCAAACCAAACAGAATAAATCTTTTGACAGCTGCTAAATCGGTCGCCATCTTGAAAAGTAATGCCAACTTAAAGTGCTATACCTCGAAAAAAACATCCTTTATTTTAGTTCTTTAATGAGATAACTAGGCTTGTTACAGTATATAGCCATGTTTTACTTGTTACACTATTGAACTGAGGTATCGATATGTAATAATTATATATTTATGTATATTTTAAATATTTTTTAAGTAAAAAACTTGTTGAGCAAAAATAATAAAACGCAAAATTAAAATTGTAAGATACTCTTAAAATTGTGATTTATCAAAAACTGCTTATGCTTCAGATAGTCAACATGGGTTTTTAAAAGCTTTTAAGCTTTTTAACTTTCCAGAACCAAGAAAATTGAGATCCCTAGATGCAAAACCAGATATATGTGTTTTTTAAAAGTTTAAGGTAAACATAGTAACATTTTCCTTTGATACAGGACAAATCGGCAACAAGTATTGTAAATCTTTAAAATTGGATTTTTATCATAGTAATTTTGCATTAAATGTTTTATTTTTTAATATATTTTTGAATTATTTTGGTTTGAACTGGAAAGTAAAAGCCAAACAGTTAGAACTTTAGTACTGCTGATATCTTAAATGCAGGAGAACATTAACAAGTCAGTGAAACCCCAGAAGAAGAAGAAGATGTTTATGAGCCTCAATTTGTAAATGTATTTTTTTCCTCCACTAATTTTTTAAAAGTAACTTAGAGCACATAAAATGTAAAGAATAATAGTCAATATATTTTAAGTTGCACTTTTTTTCACTTACCATTCATTTTCTGGCAGATGTCTCTGACACAAATGCTATAACAAAAAAAAGTGTTAGTGATTTCATATTTATTAATTGTATAGCCAAAAAAAACGGGGTGCCAAGAAAGTTGGCACCAAAAAGTTCTTTTATACACCAATATATGCCTACTATGAAAATTCGGAAAAATAAATTTGTTTATTCTCTTTTGTTTTAAAAGAATTAATTAGTGTTTTTTTTCATCTGTTATGGTATATGGTCATTCTTTAAGCTTGCATTAAATTACCCTTGAAGTACCCAAATGCTCAATAGTGATACCTACTCTTATTCTTTCTTTTGCTTTCCAACCAGCTATAGAGAATCAGTCCCTCTTAACATTGATACAACATTGATTGTCTGGATCTATGGGTATTATGTCTCAAAGTTTTTGAAATACCCAATCTAAAAATTCATTAAAGTAAAAGCTTGTTTTTTTACCTTTTTAAGAAACAGAAACACTTCTACCAAATATTACAGAGCATATATATGGAACGCACTCAATAAATTTTTGATTCTTCACGTCTCAGAGAGAAGAATGACTACATTTATTTAAAGTTACCTTAATTCTAGCAGAATAATAAATGAACCACACAAGATAATCGTCTTTTGTATACTAAATGAATAATGAGTCATAATGAAGAGTGGCGCCAAAATACTTCACATAAAAAATACAAAAAAATAATTCATGTAATTATAAGTTTTATTTTATCAATGCGTTCAAAAAGTAGTAATAAATTCTAAACTTTCAGGAGAATAGTGAGAAAGTATAAAGACGTTTGTGCGTTTTGACATTTCCCATATTATACAAATTCAATATAATCGGATTTCACTAAAAGTGAATACAAAATATTTTTTATTGAGATGCATCAAATATCATAAAAATATATCAAACACAAACCAATAAAAGAGGTGTCTTCCATAGACAATGCCAATTTTATATCGTACCTCTTTATTCGATTTAATTTGTTTAGGACTCTAAGAAAAATACACAAGATGGCTACCAACTAGAAAAGGTGTCCATTTTTATTATGAAAATTATTGTCACACGATATAATATAGCCAAGTCTTTGTTATGAAAATTATTGTTAAGCGATATAATAACATCAAGTTCGCTTTTGCTATGAAAGTTGGGTCATGGCATGTCGCGATGCCACTTGCCTTTTTGCTGTGAAAATAATTGTTTAGCAATATACTGACGTTAAGTTTATTTTTACTATGAAAATTTGTGCAAGGTCTTCTAGCGATGTTCTATGCCTTTTTGCTGTGAAAATTATTGTTTAGCAATATACTCACGTTAAGTTCATTTTTGCTATGAAAATTTGTGTCAACTGGTGTAGCGGGTGTAATGTGCCTTTTGACTGTAAAAATTATAGGCGATATAATGACGTCATGTCTAATTTATTTATAAAAATTATTTTATGCATTTTAACGATGTTAGGTACAATTTCGCTATAAAAATTATTGTCACATAATATAAGGATGTCCAATCCATTTATTCTATAAAAATTGGTATCAAATAGTGTACAAATGACAAGTGCTTTTTGCTTTGAAAATTATTGTTAAGCGATATATTGACATCAAGTTTACTTTTGCTATAAAAATGTGTGTCAAGTCGTGTAGCAATGTCGTGTGCCTTTTGCTGTAAAAATTATCGTTAAGCAATAAAATCACGTGATTTATTTTTCCTATGAAAATTACTATCAAATCGCTTAGAAATGTGCCTTTTTGCTGTGAAAATTAATGTTTAGAGATAAAATGACGTAAGCTGAATGTTCCTATAAAATTGGTATCAAATCGCATAGCGATGTTAAGTGCTTTTGCTGTAAAAATATTGTTAAGCGATAAAATAACGGTAAGTTTATTCTTGCTATTAAAATAATTTTTTACGCAATTTGAAGATCTCAAATACATTTTTGCCTTAAAAACTATTCTTACATAATTGATTTTTGCTAGGAAAATTGTTGTCAGATTGTGTAGCGATATCAAATTCATCTTTGTTATGAAAATTGTCGCGATATAATTAAAATAACTAAACCTTTAGGTTGTGCATCCGGATAGTAAAACCCAACCAGTTAATCACTTGTGCAAATAATAAAATAGAAGGAATTTTATTTACCAATAAGATCCAACCGAGAAGGATATAATTTTAACTGTCACTAGACAGAAATTCAAAAAACCCACTTGAGTTTCGTACATCAGATTTATTTTAAGGTGATTTACTAATGATAACATAAATAATTAATAATTTATTTACATTTTTTGTTAGTGTTAAAAATTTCTTGTGCGTCAAAAATTTGCATTTTCAGATTCCTTTCATTTAAGCCATCTTTAAAAATAGTTAGGTAACTGTTAATATTTACTTTAGATCAAATAGAAAATAAAAATACCAGTTTAAAAGTAAGAATTGCAAAATCCAAAATTATGTCTTTGATTTGGTAAATTACAAAGTCTTCTGGGCTTATAGACTAGTAGGTATGGGTACCAATGTATCAAAAATAATTCTCATGGAACTTTCTTGCTGAATCATGTTCAGATTAAAATGCTGATTACGACGATACATGATGCCATCTTGTATCCTGGTCAGATTTTTTTAACCGCAATTAAATTAAGAAACAATTAAGAAAAACAATTTTCCACACGCATTTGAGTGCACAAAGTTGGACTATTCCGCACGGCGTGCGGAAAAGTAAAACTACTCTAAAATCTTGCAGGTAAGAAAGATTTATATGTATTTTAGTAATTGTAGGCTATTTCATGCAATGTACGAAGTCATTGCAAGTTTTAGTTTATTCTCTTTTTTGTTTGTTACTCGTAATTTTCAATATTTCAAGTAAAACACAAAAAAACATTTTTTAATTACCCTGTATAATAATAATAAATGATTATGACAAGTCAAGCAACAATATGTTATCTTGGTGATTTTAACACATGTCAGATTTTTTCTTCGTTTCCATATGAACAAGCAATTGCACAAATGAATTTCAATACAAACAAGCATTTTTAATGAAAAGGCGTCATAGTATCCTTTTTTAATTAAATAAAAATTCTACAAAAATTATTATTTAAAATGAGTAGTTCCGATGAGGAGATACCAGATTCTATCCTGGATGCAGCAAATACCGTAAGTTTAAATTTATTACCAGCAAAATCTCGTGAAAAATATGAGAATCAATATAGTCATTTCGAAAACTGGTGCTCCAGCAAGGGGACAAAAAGTATTAAAGAAGAAGTGTTCTTGGCCTATTTTGCGGATTTGCAAAAAAATATAAACCTAATACTTTATGGAGTAAGTACTATGTTAAAATGTGTCCTCAAAGTGAAAAGGAACCTTGATTTAAGTTCATATTTCAAGCTAACATCACTACTTAAACACCAAAACGTGAGATACCGGTCAAAAAAATCAAAAATTTTCAGCAAAGAAGTTTCAAGATTCATGAAAGGAGCCCCTGATAATATTTACCTTCTAATAAAAGTTGCTTCAATTTTTGGATTAGCCGGTGCTTGTAGGAGAGATGAACTTACAAAAATAATGATTAATGACATACAGGATAATGAAAATTTGATAGTGGTGAAAATTCCTGACAGTAAAAATAACACTTCTAGAATCTTTGTAGTGTCCGATGAAACAAATAACGGACTTTATCTGCAATTATACCGTAAATATGCAAATTTGCGAAAACCACATACCCCCACACACACGTTTTTTTGTCCAGTATAGACAAGGAGCATGCAGTACGCAATCTGTGGGAGTAAATTCAATAGGTAAAATGCCTTTAGAAATTGCTGCATACCTAAAATTAAAAAATCCAGAAGAGTACACTGGGCATAGTTTTCGTCGATCCTCTGCGACTATGTTAGCGGATTCTGGAGAAGGAATTACCAATGTCAAGCGACTTGGGGCTGGAAATCAACGGCTGTAGCTGAAAGCTCCACTGATGAATCCACAAATCAGAAAAAGGATATGTCGAATAAAATATTGACCATGAACAACTCCCTCCTGAGCTAAGTCAACCTTCATCAAGCCGCACAATTAGCGCTTCCAGAAGCCACCCGCTAAATGAAATTACAGGTTCTGCAATAAATTTACAATATGCTAATAACTGTTCTTTTGTTGTAAATGTTATCAACAAATAATTCCCATTTATAACTATGTTGTAGTAGTTTAAACCAAACATAATTGAAAAAATAATTATTGCTTTAATATTGGTATTATCTCGTACGAAAAAATTTGTTTCTAACGCTTGCGCACTTGTTAGGAACTTGTTATTAAATTAAAACAATTGCAAATGAGCAATTAAGACCAACGTTACCATTTAAATATTGTATGGCAATATGAACAATTTTACATGATTTATTTTTTATGGTATCCTAGACCTTTTATTATAACAATTGTAGAGTAAGCGATTTGACAATTTTGAATGTCTAGAATTTTTTTATATTTCTTAACAAAGTGTATTTTCTGTTTTTAATCCTCAAAAATCTTTGCACTGTTTCTGTAGAATATGGTTTTCGTATAAAATGGCGTGTGAATGGGAAGGAGTAGGGGTCAAGACACAATAAGCCTTCAGGCTTCAGCGCATGACAGCGATGGTCGGACTAAGGTGAAAGATCCGAAAAAGGAAAAAACCTGTTTGTATTCTACACGCATTAGACCGTCCTTTTTTCCACGCATTGCCTTTAAACCTTTTGATTTAGCTTAGGCTCATGTCTTATCCTACATAACTAAAAAAATAAAAAAAAACCTGCATTTCAACCACAATTCCTTAAGTAAGAGCCATTAAAACTCCTTTACGTTGAAATTGAAACACTGAAATTAAATTTTAGGTTCATGTATTACAAGCTGGTTTACAAAAGGTATCGTTTTCCAAATCCATTTAACCGATTGTAGATCTATTTTTCACCTCCTTTGTCTCCGCGGAAAACGACACGATGTAAGAATAATAAAGGTTATTACCAAACACTTTGTTTGTTTATAATGTAACATGAGTCCTAAACTGTGGTCGCACCTTTTTTGCACCCACGTGATTTTGGTGAACAGTCATAAGAATATTGCTGTGTTCCTGAATCTTGAACAAGCACCATCGGTGAAGTGTTAAAAATTGGGCTAATGTTACACATATAAATTTTAATATTGTATATTTTACAGAATGTTTCCTTATTGCGGTAAGAAAATTTAAGGGCGTATTCCTGAGCTATGTTTTTGATAAAAAGTTCATATAAACATTGGTTCTCAAGATACAAGGTGTTAAACTTTTCAACAAACTTAAAAGTTTTTAAAACACATTTTTTAGTAAAACTTGTTAAATTATATATAAACATAATTTAATAAGGTATTCGTTGTTGTTTCATAATTGCTAATAAGGAGTTATAACACTTAATTTTTAAAAGAAAAAAATGCCCTTGTATGGTCCAGGATTATGTAATTTAGCGGATTTTTTTTCTGGAAAACTAAGCAATCTACGTAAAAATAAAAGAAATAAAAAGTTGCATTTGTAGATGTTTCACACGAAATAAACATTAAAGTTGCAAAAAGTCAGTGGCGCGTACATTTTTTTATCAATAATATTAGCTAAGATGCGTCCGACGCCGCCAATGGTCTTACTAATTAAAATTAGTTTAGGGCAAAATTAACTTCCCGTTTCAACAAATACAATAGCCAAATTTTATTAAAATCGGATAAGGCCTATTTAAGATATTATTTAAAACATGATTTTCTTTTAAAAGGTTAACACCCTGTATCTATGAAACAAAGCATGTCCGGACCTATGTTTATATAAACTTTTTATCATAAAATCGGCTTAGAAATAGGCGCTTAAATTTTCTTTGCAAATAACTTTAAAACAAATAAAGTTATTAAGATGCGGTTTTAAATATTTTTTTTAATTATATTCTTGCCATTTGTTTGGGTAACGTCGGAACTGCAGACCAAATTTGGTCACGTACTTACACAGATATCTAAAAAAAATTGCAGAATTGCGGACCAAATTTTATCACATAAAAACGGGATTTTCTGTACAACCTTTGCTTTAAAAACCGTTTATTTTAATAAGGGAGTGACTCCTGCATGGTCCGACCGTGATAATTTTTTTATACTTGCACGGTCTTACTTTCTATTTATGAACGAACAGAAAAAAAATTGACACAATTCTTAAGTGGATTTATAAAATGTGTGTCTTCTACCTTCCAGCAATAGAGGGCCTACACAGCCTCTGTGCTTAGGGCCTCGGAAACTCTTAATCCGCCACTGGTTTTAGGTTTAATTAAGGCAGTGGCGGCTGGTGATGGCCAATTTGATGGGCATATCCTCACCATATTTAAAAACCAATGGTTAAAATTTTATTTAGGACTCTTATTATAAGTAATTAATCTATTTTAAGTAATAATATGGTAAATAGTAAAATTAGTAACGGGTTTAAGTGATTTTATATAGACTAATATAATCAACAATTAAAAAAGTTATTAGTATATTTAACAAATTGGCTCTCACCAGCCGTCACTGAATTAAGGCATTAAAAGAAAGAATATTTAACTAATCATGACCCCCAACTATATCGAGTAATATCAGGTAACAAGACACGGAAAATCATATTTTATGCTATAATATATTGACCGTATAAGGGATGCCTAATGAAATTTGTGACGTTGGGTTTTTACCTGTCTGTAATGAGGTCACGTCTAGGAACTTAATTATCTCCCCATCTATCAACTCGACTGTCAGTCTAGGAAACCAACAATCTTAATCCATTTTATCTGCAAACCTGTAGTAACTCGAGTACACTGGTATTTTTTACACAGTTTGTCCAGTAACTTAAGGGTAGATTGGGGGTAAAGGGCCCGATAAGACGGTTCACCAAAAAAATATTTGGTCCGCAAAAAGGGTCAGGTAAATACGAAAGGTTCGGTTTGCAGTTCTGACACAGATTAAAAACGGTTCGCAATTCCAACGCATCGATTTGGGCGAGATATTCCGGTAACACAAAAACCAAGTGGCCTATTTTCCGATATAGGGCAACTTTAATATTTTAAATGGAACACCCATGTATATTTTTTATAATTTTCCGGAGAAATTAATGTTTTTAAAAGAGAAGCAAAAAACGGTTGGTTCTACCTGACGACCTTTTTATTTATTTATTTTTTTGCTTTTCAACTTTTTTTAGGGAAATAAATTTATTTTTGATCACTTAAGGAGCTCGCCCCCTAAAAACACGAAAACAAAAATGTCTGCATATTTGTGTTTTATATTAATTAAATTAGACAGGATTTATAGCGCCCCAATCCAATATAAAATTAAATACTTGTAATATATCTGCATCGCCCTACGTTTGCTTTTAAAGTCATGCTTAGAAACTGATTTAAGAATCTAATTACTGGAATGATCCAGGGTACTATTATCACCAAAACTATGTATGGGATTGATTGTGGAAGAGTATAGGGTATAGGTCGTTAATGTGAAGAAAAAGACAGTAGGTGTAAGTACTGAGCCATAAGCTACCCCACCATTAACTTGGTGGAAGCTTAAAGAGTGGACATTCAAAGGTACTAATAAACATCTATTAGAAAGAGAACTGGTAAGTCCATAACAAAATCTAGTTCTGTTTAGTTCCTTAGTTGGAAGACTATAGGAAGGAAGTGTGTAAAGGAGCAAGTTATGCTAGATCTAAATCTCAAAGTAATGAGCTTTGGATTTATCTAAAGTACCGATTAGATTTAAAGAAAACAAAAACATATACAGTAGATTAATATTGTTGATGTAATCACTAATATCCGTCATGCAAAATTAGGTGTTTTTCTACACATGTTATAATTTGGGAATTTATAAATATTTTTATAATTTAACAGCTTACTTTTCTGTTTACTTTTTGCTTTGTTTTTAAAGTAGGAAACTTTAGACCTAAACAAATTTTAATTTTTTGGCTGACCCCGTATATTAAGTTTTTGTTGCTTTGACTTTTCGTTTAAAAAATAGCCAATACAGAGGAAATTGAGTTTTGAGGCAATATATCCACTAGACATTAATTCTAAGACATCTACTGCTAAAAGCTACTTTAATACTAAAAGCTTGTTTTGCTGCATCGAAAACTCAATTACTTGTAAATTTTCCGATAAAACTGATTTTCCAACATGGCAGCCAATTTTCGCTATAATAAATTTTAGTAGCTTCTTTAGCTCTATGAAAGTTTTCGATAGTCGTTAAAGATGACATGACTGATAAGTTAATAAAATTTTATCGGGATATGCTTGTTTTTTTTTAAATTGCTATTAACTAAGTGCTTCGATATCTTTCTTCTTTCAAGCAGAAAACAAGTAAAACGTACGAAAATAAAAAGCTAATAGCACAAAAGTCCAAAATAAAAACCACAGAGTACACATGTCGTTATTCTTAATTCTGCTCGTACGATTGTCCAATGAATTTTATTCCTAAAATTTCTCTCTCTGCATAAAAATTCTTTGAGTTTTTTGTTTGCTAATTTCTGTAAATTTACTGTACAATAGTCAACATATCTATGTACAGGGTGTCCCAAATACAAGGGTGTCCATTCGGATTTTGCTATTGAAAAATTTAACTAACCAGAACTAACCATGACACCCCGAATGTGACAGTTTTGCATGACCGCCTGTGGCAATTCAAACCAATAATTTTACACGTGCTTGGGCATTTACTTAATGATCTAAAGAAAAATATGGATGAATACAGCAAAATTCAGAATAACCCTTACGTGGGCACTGCGCAGTCCCGTTGTGGGCATGCGCAGTCAAAAATTTACAGACTAGGGGAAAACAAACAAAAGGACCAGGGACATTTTGTATAGGTTTCATTTATAAAGAAAATTTACCAAGTAATTTTGTTTCTTGGATATACATATTTAAATTTTTTATTTTAAGTTTGTAACTGTCTTCCATAGAAGTCCCTAAAAAGTAAACCGGTTTAGATAATGGGTACTAATTTTTGTCTTGTATATATTTTTTTCTTTTCGGTCGTATCGCCGATTTTATTGAAATTTAGCATACGAGAGTGCTCTGAAGCACTGATCTGAATTTGAATTCCGATTTTTGCTGAAACTCTTCATTTTGGATTCATAAAGACACTTTTTAACTTACCTTCAAAAATTGCACGGTATTTTTTGATCTTAAAAAAATGATGCTGGAAATTTTATATTTATTAAGGGGTTAGAGCCAAACTGACCTCATATTTGTAATCGAAACCCAAAAAACCTTCCAATTTTTGCAAAACAACACTATGAAATTCATTATTTGGTTTTGATTTTACAAAACTAAAATAAACGAAAGTTGAAAAACACCAGAACAAAGCACAAATGGAAAGACGAATACCAAATGACTAACGGTCGACCGTAGATGGGAGGATTGGCTTTGGGCGGCTGACGCATCGGCGTCAATTTTACCTGGATTTTACGATCGAGAAATCCCAAATAATCATTTCAATTATGATGAGTGTGGCCCTGTCGCTGTTTAGGCAAACATTTTCAGTGTTGCAACCACTATATTTAATAAAATTCTGCAAATTTTGTCAATGTTGCCAAGAGTATATTGGATTTTAATTAAAAAACACTAACCTTTATAAGAATTGCGCATGTGCAAAGGTGGACAGCAATTCTCACAACGTGGGGTCAAAAATTCGTACGCAGGTCTATTGAAAATATATGGGGATCATTTTCTATTAGCTATCAGTTTTATTTTTCAGATCATTGATTTTACTGTAGTCTAATATTTCGTAGCTAGATTGTCACTTTATCAAGAGCCTATAATTAAAAAAGACACATTACAAAACTATTTTATCACATGGACCCAATATCTTACAACCCAAAAAACACTTTTAAAAAATATTGTCAGCCAGGGAAGGCGAAGAAATAACTTATCAGGACGTCAGCATGTCTTGAAATTAATTTATTGTCTGAAAATTAAATTATGAACAATAAAAAATAAAAATAAGAAAAAGGATATTTAAAATTATTAAGGCAAAACTATAACAAGTGAAAATATATTAATTATTCTTTTCCTGAGAATTTTAAAGTTTGTTCCACCTTAATACATGCATACTTTCATTGGTAGTACTTTAGTTTAAGTTCTATGAATCAATTAAACAATCAGTTTTTGTGCCGCTAAAATACTCCTGGCTTTTCTTTTCCAAAAAGATGTACATACATTTTTTTAACTTATAAAGAGCTTCGACAAAATCTGTTTAGGTGTTACGTGTCTCCCAGTTTTATTATTGTTTTTTAATCATTAAAAAAGAACAATAAAACAAATAATTATTAAGGTTAGGTTAACTTTACCTCTTATTAAAATAAGTAAAACCGCTAGTAATAACAAATTAATTTAGATTTTCGGCGGTTTTCATATACTTTAGTAGATAAAACCGCCCGACGGCGGTTTTCTTCTAATAATTTAGCAAAACCACCGACGGTCTTTTAGCCAGTGCCTAAAAAATATATACATTTTTTTTAGACCACGTACCTAGTTCCAAAACTAAGACGTTTAGGACATATGTTCATATGAAGTTTTTCCTAATTTTCATAGTAAAATCACGCCGGTTAAGTTACTTTACACCCTGTATAACGAAAAGAATATATTTTTATTTCTTAATGATATTCTTAGAAACATGTTTTTAGCACAAGCATAATGATAGATTCAGTCAAACAAACATTATTTTCTAACTTAAGAATATTAATGCTTTCTTTGTGGATATTATTTTCATAACCCGATTATTTAACTGAGAATTTGTTTTGGTCTTGGCTAAAGATATTTTAGTTTTCCTGTAAGAATAGGTTTTCGTAAATATCGCCTATGTCATTTTTCATTACTTAAGATAAATTGTGTCTTATATATAGAATTTATACGTTTTTAAAGAATATGTAGTAAGAATAACCTTATTTACAGTGCCAGATTAAGACTTCGTGATGCCCTAAGCATACGACCCCCTGTGGTGCCCCCTACACTAGAGTAGGAATGACAATTTCTCACCAGAGATTTTTAAAGAGCGAAAAAAAAGGTCTGTACCTTTCTCAAAAGCAAAAATATGACACTCAAATGGACGTTTTTCATTCTTCTCTAATCTTTAGTGCCTCGTTTGTGGTGCCTCCCAGACCCCCAGAACGTGACGCCCTAAGCAACTGCTTAATTTGCTTATGGGGTATTCAAAACTGCTTATTTAATAAAAAGACAATGCAATTTAAAGCAAAAATATCGCTTTTCTTTTAGAAAAAATATTTTAAATTAAAAATGTATTTTCAGGAAAATCATATTCTTTTGCAAGATTTTTATTTTATTTTTTGGAATAAGGGTGGTACCTTTTAAAATTGACACACTTTAATATGTTTTTGAACAAACCATAACCAGACCAGAAGCCCCATATAAAACACGAAATCATTAAATAATGGCCACCCAAATTGAACCATCAAGCTCGCGCTATTTTTGGGCAGATGGGTCCTTAACGATAATTGGTATCATCGTCATTGCACAACGATTGCGACCATTTTATCCGCTTTAATTAAGATGAAAAATGTTTAACCGTAAAAAAGTGTGGCGCCGATGAAGACCTCTTGTTTAGATAACAGAAGTGGAATAATAAATATTTATTTATTATAAATAAATTATAAAAAGTGTAACGGTGATGTGGTGTTACGTGTTAAAAAATGTGACGTATTTAATGAAGATTTATTTACAGTTTTTAATATATTTGATGTTGCAAGGTCAGATTTTTTGAATAATGTCGTTACGAATTGTCAAGACAAACTAAAAGAGTTTAAATTGACACCACCATTAACGTTTTTATTTTCTATCATACAAAATAAATGAAAATATAAGTTTTGGTAATTAAATTTTGTAGTTTTCATATCAGTAAATCGATTTTCATTATTTCTTATGATACAGTGTGTCCACGGATAGACTTAACTATACCTGTAAAAAATTATTTTTAATATTTCGAAAAAAGTTATTTATCATAAAAACTTTGGTTTCGTTTAAAATGCTCAATAAAATTCGCCGTAAGATATACAGGGCAGAGTTGGGTCGTATTCGAATACTCAGTATTCCGAATAGTATTCAAAATACATTTTGCCGATATTCGAATACATTTTTGTGTTTGGTATTTGGTATTCGGCAGAATACTATTTTGCTGAGTATTTGGGATTCTGCATTCGAATACTTTAGAATTATTTGACGAATATTTATTTTTAGTATTCGAATACCGGCGTTCCGAGTATTCGAATACCGAAAAGTGTAAGTAGTATCCGAATACTACAAGAATACTAAAATTGTAACGATTTGCATAAGAAAGCGAAGCAAAATAGGAATATGGTAAAATAATGGACAGACAAAACTTAAATATTAGGATGTTTGAAGGAGAAGGACATAACTCCGAGGCATCAGAACACACAACCAGACACTCTATAAGTTAAAGAAGTGTAAGTTCGATGTCTCTTCAGATACGGCTGTAAATCAATGCGTAAAATTGGCATGGTAGTGCCTGGCATGCTTGTAGCTTGCTGGGCAAGGGCAGGAGTTATATTCAGCTAGATTCCCAGCAACAGTTTATCGGGTGAGTAAGAGAAAAAACCATTCTTGTAAGAGTAGGGTTAGTAATAATGATGTGGTATTTTCTTTTGTAACCCCCAAGCAGCTATTTAAATCTCTCTTATTCGTTTTCCGTTTGTATTATTACGGAATCTTGCACGAGGTACCAAAGATAGCCTTCCCACTTTTAAAAAACTATATTGTTAAATGTTTGAAATCTAAGATTAAAACTAACAGCACACAATCAATCTTATTTACGAGGAACGAGGAACCTAAATTTTGTTTATGTCAAAACAAATTTCTAATAAATATAATTTTCTTATTTAAAAATATGAAATTTAATATCCTTCACAGGAGTCCTTAGATCATAGAATACTCATAACTTTTACTTACAGAATAATATTATATATCCGTTCTTTCTTTACATTCTATTAATAGTGTTACAAAACTTGTATGTTTTAAGTTTTAAAAATGTAGTAAATAAGTACATATATTATGTAAAAACAGAAAGAGAAGTTTTAAAAATCATATCCCGCTTTTGTATTTTTTAAACAAATATTGTTAATAAATCCTAAACTTTGCAAATATATCTGCCGTTTTCTAACAATAAGAGACCTCTGAAAGTCTTGCATAAAGAACTCTATGGTGAACATATTTTAACTGGTTATAGTTTGTTGAAAAATATACAGGGTCATCCAAATTGAGTGTCTCGTCATTGGTAACTTCCGTTATACCTCGGAAATACGAAATATAATTTTAATCTTCTAGACTAAAACTTTTCTATAATTAATTAAACAATGTGTACGTATTTTGATAAATAGTGACAGACCTAATAATAGTCCCGTAGAGCTGCGGCCCTACATATTTATAAATCTTTTAAAAGAACCGTTTTTAATGGTACAAAAAAGCCGCTGAATACCATAGATTTCTTTCTAGGTTTCGAATTTACATTTTTACATCAGCGGGGTGTCGGCGAAATTTTTAATTTGAATTAAGGGTAAACATAGGAGGATGATGTTTTGTTTTACACTTCTTAAATATACGTTAATTTTAAAGAGGTAAAAAATCACAGAAATGCTCGTAATAAAAAAAAATTAAAGTTTTTTCTTTAACATAAACAATTTTTTATATTTGAACGTAATTTTTAATCCATAACAAGGTTTCTGTATACAAATGTTCGATATTGTGAAAAAATAAAGGTAATTTCTTTTTGACCAAAATTCATTGTTTTTGAGATACCTCGTATACCACTAAAAGAATTAAACCAAGAAGAGCTTTAATACAAAAATAACTTTGTCAAAAATTATTAGTAAATAAGTTTTTAAATGGTGAAATAGCAAACTGTATGCCAGATATTATTGGCCTCTAGGCATAGGGAAACATGTTGGTAAAAATTATTTTTATTTCGAAATTAATAAAATTAAAAAAAAACTAAAAAAAAGTTTTTAAAGCAAATCAATTCTCTATTTGTACTTTTTCTTATAATAAGAGTCTTACATAATAAACTTGTGGATTATAAAAAATTTAAATGGCTATATTTTTTTAGGAAATATACTTGATTTGACACTGAAACTGATGATTTTATTCATAAGATTTGGTTAAATTCACGTTAAAAATGCAAGCGCATGATTTGCTTTTAAATTTTTTTTTGGAGGTGCTAACCCAAAATTAAAAAATTACTTTATTCTTTACAAATATCAAAATAACCATTTTCTTTACGAAACGTTTTCTTCCTTTATTGTATACTTCTTAGAATATTATATTATCATATTATAACAAACTGTTTTTTATATAGTGGCATTTAAAAGCACAAACGGTAGGCGTAGCCATAAGGGGTGCATTGTTTTATCTCAAGTAAAATTGAAGTCTTATTTTTAAGCAGTTACCTAAAACAAAACTTTGTAAATAAAAGTTCAGATGCACCAATAAAACTTCGCACGACCCTCCACTAAACCCTGACTTAGCCAGTAAGCACAAAATACATATATTTTTTAAATTTCATAATAATTTCTCACCAAATAAACATATCAGAGGGAAATCCCAAAAAAGAATAAATAAAATGTTACTATCGATATCATAGAAACTCTTACAAACTACACCATACTTACCGGTACAGCATTATTAGAATAGATAAATATTAGGTTGTTTATATTTTAAAAACTGTAAATTTTTAAAATGGTCATTTAATACAAACTTACCCTTATTTTTAATGATTAATAGTATAAAGTAATAAAAACAAAGGGGTCTGTTTGAAAAAAATGATTTTTCGGGTCTCCGCACATGGGTCGTTAAAACAGCGACGCGTACGCGATTTTTACGGACTTCGACAGCACGTAGGCTAATTAGCCTGTCCTATCCCAGCAATTCGCGTCCTTTAATAAACAAATGCAGTACCGAACCGTTTTGAATTTTATTTACAGTACGTGTTTCATATGTCTGTGCCTAGTTTTTACACGGGAAAATTAGTGTTACCTCAAAAAAAAGACCAAACATGGATTTGTTTAATATTATGTTTGTGGAGGAGGTTAAAAAGTCCTGTGCTTAATAAATATACTTTAAATGAATACTTGCCAAAAATTACACAGAAAGAGCTTGGAATAAAATAGCAAAAGAAGTCAATCTGGCAGGTAAGAAAATATTTTATTTTTGTCTGTAAAATGGTGTTCCGTAAGATTCAGGCTTTTACGTAATTGTCTTAGAGGGCTCAACTATGGCACTCTTTGACCAAGTGGGATAATTCAAAGTGGTAGGTTTTGCTCGTTGCGGCTGAATTTGGGGAGAATTGGCGCTCTTTGATCGACATATTATTTAATGGCTGAGAATATAGAAAAAATGACCATTAAACGTATGTTTCTGTCTCTGTACGATGGTCGCCACTTCAAACACGAATAAATGCGTACATACTCGTCGAAAGCTCGTCGAATCTCGGTCACGACGCTGTTTCAACGACCCATGAGCGGAGTGCCCTAATATTTTTTGTCAACATAATTTCTAAAGATAATTTTTGACCCCGCTGTATTTATTACATGTTAAAATATAAAGACAGTTTACAAAACAAGGTCTCCCTCTAGAAGGAATCAACCCCCAATTTCTTTTAAAGGCTTTTTGTATAGAAAAAATTAATCGTCATGTAATGGCTTGCAGAACGTCAGTTTTGACACATAAAATTTAAAATATAAGAAAAACTGTGAGGAGAGAGATATAGGATACAAAATATGTTTAAAATTTTACGCAAAATATTAAAAAATAATGATATAGTGTTCCGTTTAAAAACAAGAAAACTTGCCGTTGTATTCCGGTATAGGCGAAAGTGCTAGATCTATCAAAATACTTTAGTTGTATATCCTACATTGACTTTATAATGCTGCCAAATTTTCCAAAGATTACTTTTCTCGACTTTAAAAAGAAGGAGGTTATCAATTCGCCTGTATGTTTTTTTTGTTGTGTATGTTACGCGATTACTCCGTTAATTGTAGACCAATTTAAAAAATTACTTTTTTATTTAAAAAGAGAACACTTCCGCGGTAGTCCCATAAAAAACAAGTAAAGATAGCAAGAGAAAGAGATTACTAGACCTTATTGTTTCTCTCTACCATACGTTGTTCGTGTGGCAAAGTTGCTTCTAGACTGATATATGCCCAAACATTAGGAGTGCATTCAAAATCAACAACCTGGGTAAAATTTAGACTTTTACCGAACTGAAAGAGAGACTACAGTAAAAGCACAGGCACGTGTAATTGACATTGGGGAGGTGTTGTTCTGGTTAGTTTTTTTAATTCTCCAAGAAATTACATTATTTTCATATTAAATAATATTATTCTTACCATGTATTCTTCAAGCAAGTATATATTTTTAAAATAAGACACAATTTGTCTGAAATTAAGAATATTATGATAAGAGATATTTAAGAAAACCTATTCTACAGGAAAATTCTAAATTTCTTTAGCCAAGACAAAGTAATATGTTTTATTCTTTACTTAAAACATAATTTTACTTTGGACTAAAATTTTGTTGATTTAATATTATTTTTGTTAAAGACAATGTCTTTTTAAAAGAAAACTAAAAATATAAGTATTTTACAGTCAAAACAATTTATATTTATTTCTTTTACTTAAGAAAATATAGGTTTTGTATTATTAAACCAAAATATTATATTCTTGGTCACCATAATAGGTACCAAAGCGTCTTTCATTTAATTCATTTTTGCAAAACGTTGCCCAGGAGGTGCGTATCGGCGAACCAGACACAAGAACGCTTCCTTCCACACTGCAAGATTACAGAAGTTAAAAAATTGTCCAGAACTAGAGTTGACTAGATAGCCAAAAGTAGGATACGCAGACCGAGAGGATTTTGGAGAAAACGTCGGCATCACCATGCCTGAGTGCTAACGAACACGCAAATGGTAATAAACTCTCGATAGAAAGCAGGTAGACCGAACAACATGAAATTGGATTAGTGCGATCCCTGCTTGTAGAAATGGAGAAAACGCGTCGCCCCTCAGGCGCGTTATACTACCGGATTTGGATTTAAATAGTAAGTCAGACGATTTTTTTTAAAGCTTTGTTCTAAAATAATATATTTTAATAAACTGATAAACATATTTTTTTTTAATTATTTTTAGTTAGTTAACCTTAATTTTTACTGAAAATCATAGTCAAAATGCTTTATTATACACTTTTAAGCTTCTTTTGCTGTTTAATTAGGTAGTCTCAAAAATTTTATTGTTTACAGTCTTGATTTTGATTATGATCCACCATGATAAATCTACAAAAATTTTGTTATAACTTTTACCATTTCGGATAAAGCAAAAATATTATGAAGAATAACTTTTCGAAATATTAAAAAATATTTGTTCACAGGTATAGTCAAGTTCGTCCGTGGCATACACATTGTAGTTTTATGGGGTAGTTGGATCACCGTGCTGGAAAATATCCACAGTAAAGCTACTATCGTGCCGGGACTATCGGGAACTTCCGTGAAATCTTCTCACAAAGAAAGTACTGAGAATATACTGGAAATGCCGGATGCAGAGCACCAAAAACCTCTTGTTTTTATTAACATCAGAGCTGTACCAGGGAGATTTCCATTAATAGGATCCCAGACGCCTCAGCAGAGTTGGCTCTAAGAGACGATCCAGAAGGTCTAACATAATATCATAAAATTATTATACTATTAAAAACTTTGTTTTGTACATTAACAACAATAATAATTGTGAATAATAAAATTTTTATAACAATCTTTTGTTTTAAATGAAAACCAAGTAGTTTTATTTGAAGAAAGTATTTAATTATGCTATTCTTTAACCAGATGACAACCCTAAAGTATATATATTCTTGGCCAAAGAAATGTATTCTTAACTTAAGTTTTAATTCTGTTTTTGCCGAAGAAAACATATGTTTTAAATTGATCGCTTGACAAGAATATATTTTCTCCAATGAAATTACGTGCTTTCTTCGCTAGATAATCGCGTCGACAAAAAAATATCTACAAAGAAATCATTAATATTCTTAACTTAAAAAAATATGTTTACTTAACTGAATCTACCTTTATGCTTGTAACTAAAATAATGTTTTTAAGAATATCATTTACTGATAAGAAGAATATATTCTTTTCGTTATATACAACTCACAACGTGTCTTGAGTCAAAGTAAATTGGCAAAATCTTTAATTACGTAATTCATTCCCAACTTCATTAATTTTTTTTTATTATTATTTTAACTTGAGTTTTTTTTTTTTCAGTCGGTTTATTTTTTGTAAAGTGTTAATCAAGAAATAAATTGCAGCAGTTCCCTGTGAGACTGCCTGTATTATGTCTCACTCTTTTTTATGCTAATCTAGAATTTAGGCATTTTCAAATACAAACAAAAATTACGAAACTTTTCCTGATACACGCCTAAAATCCTCATCATTAATTATTCTTTTTTCTCTCTAACATCTCCAAACGTCTAGAAAAACACAATTAACACACAAGACACGGATTTCTACAAGGTCCTCTTGGATTCTTGCCGCGTCCGATCAATTATAAAATTGTCAATGCAACTCGAGAATTAATTTAAAATGTTAATCACTGTATTCAAGAGACAAATTAGGTGTCAAGAGTGGATTTAATTAAAATAGGAATTATTCGGTTAATTTATTTGATTTCTAGTCTGGCTAGTTTCATATAGAAGTTAAATATTTGAAGAGTGGAAGTGCTAACTGATCTAAGTGCCAAAATTAGGAATTCCCAGGAATCGAAGAAATAAGTAAAGAATGTAATGGGTGTATGGGTGGCCTCAAGTTTCGAATTTGCAGCCGCTATGGTAGAATTTGCACTGCGATTTTATATTGGGATATTGGTGCTGCCACATAAAATATATTGATAGACAAAAAGAAAAAAAAATTGGAACTTAGATCATAATAGCACTTCCACTCTTCATTTATTATAGACATCAAAGTTGAGTAGTATTCGAATACTCGGTATTCTGAATAGTATTCAGAATACCTTTGGCTGGTACTCGAATAGTAGTCGAATAGATGTATTTGTTTGGTATTCGGTATTCGACCGAATACTTTTTTGGTCGGTATTCTGTATTATGAATATCGTTTTTGAATATTCTGGTATTTGAATATCGGTATTTAAATCTTGATACTTAAATCCTGATTTTAAGTACTGCTTGGTTATGTTTATTATTATTATTATTTTTTACGCATCTTAAGCGGGTTAAAACATGTTCGCGGTGGTTTAGCCGTCGACGGGGTTAAATTTAGTCATTATAAAAGTGCGAGACAGGCCGCGTATTAGAAACGAAATTGGATTACGTCTGCATATGTGCAGTATTGTTATTCTATTTTATAATAAGTTGTAATGTACCTTTTATCACTTGTGTGTAGGAGATATAATACCGGAATTTGGCCTCTTTTACAGTCCCGAAATCTTCGGAATTAAATTCCCTTTTAAAGTCCCGGAGTTTTCGGGATCAATAAATAAATTTTATTTTCTTTCACATTAAAAATAAAAAGTCAGCCCTTTTAATTTCCCAGCTGCTTTTGGTCAGGTTAACGCGGTCTTACTTAAAAGCAGTGGAAAATATTTATTTGTATTTTTTTGACAATATAAATGTTATTTACACAGGAGTGTCCATTAACTTTACCGACAAACTATAAGGGAAGATTCTCTAACAGAAATTAAGAAGATACTTTATATGAACATATACATCAATTTTAGGCGAAGAACCAATTCTAAAACAGTATTTACCAATCGGTTATGTTGACAATTAAACAATGTATTATACGTCAAAGATATCACCAATTATTGTCGCGTTTATCATTGGTTGAACGCCTAAAATTGATAATATTCTAAACGTCGTACTTTTGGAACTACAGGGTGTTAAAATTTAGGAAAAACAGCAGTTTTTTACTGTTACTTGAAAGTGCGAATATTTTTAAGAAAAAAAAGGTACGCCGGGAACGCCACTGCATTTTTCTCATAAAAAAATATTGAAAAAAAAAGAGTTGTTCCTTTTTGATTTTTTCTTCTGTTCGCTCTTCAAAATTTTTTGCCTTCAGTATTCATGAATACTTACTTATACCTGGTATTCATGAATACTGAGTATCCGAATACTTTTTTCTTGGTATTCGAATATATTCAGTATTCGAATACTTTTTTTACGGTATTCGTATTCGTATTCGAATACCGAAATTCAGTATTCAACGCAACTCTGATAGACATAGGAAACCGTGGGACAAAAGATATTTAATTTTGTACAGGACAAGGAACAAAGTATGTCTGAATGTGGTAAACAATCCTTCATTATTATTATTAAAAAAGAGTTTCAGACTTCCATTGCCTTTATTTTATTTATTCACAGAATTTTTCGTTCAGTACTGTCTCTAGCCGTTTTCAAGTGTAAACTAATCTATTTCCTAAGACTACTGAGTTTATATACAGTTGAAAAGAAAACGGACAGAGGTAGTACTGTCCGAAACGTTATGTGAATAAATAAAATAAAGATAATGGAAGTCCAAGACTCTTCTTTAATATTAACAAAACAAGGAAGTCATAGTTAGATTTTTCTCGTATTAAAAGAAATACGGTAGACATTTTATGCTTTTTTCCTGGAAAAATCTCAAAGAACATTTTAGAATAAATGTTCTTTGAGATTTTGAGATTATAATAAATTAAAACAAAAGGAATTAAATAATTTATTGGTTCGTTTTGTAAAAAGATTTTTTTCAATAAAAATATTTTTTTATTTAATATATTTAGATAACAATATTCAATATAGGTAACAATTTAGTTTATGTATGTAATTTTTTACATTAAAGTTAGAAAACAGAAATATGTAACTAACTGGCTAGTAAACAAAATTGGTCACTTTAAAATTAGGATTTTTAAGCCCTATGTTTGTAAAACTGTAACTAATCTAAAGTAAACTATTGTTCAATCCACTTCAAAAACCAACTGGAAGCTCTAAAAGCATTATTATTAAATAAGTTAAACATCATCGACCGAAAGGTAATTTTTTATTTAAGTATTTGATTGTATGTCTCGTTGACTTTAAGCAGTTAGTAACGCTACAAAAAAGATAATATACGAACTTTGTTTTAGCTTTTTTTAGTCAGGTAAATCTAACAACAAGCCAAACATCTTGGATAATTTTTAGTAGTAATTAATCTAAAATATCCAAAATCCTTAGTTAAAAACAAATAATTAAATTGATAGTAGATAATTTTTTACTTAACATGGACGGTATGATGATATGATGATTAATTTTCGCATAATCATGCAAAAGCTTTTTAAGTTGTTTTAGATTTGCACAGATTAAGGATCTTACCATTATATCGTCAATATTAGGTGAAAAAAACTACCTACCATAAATTATATTATTTTAAAATGTAATATTTACTATTTTTACCGAATCCTGTAAAATACAGGTCCTTATTACGGTTAAACCATAATGTGAATTCGAAATAAAATTGGCTTTGAAATTTTGATATTAAAATATCAAGACCGTATTTAAAGAATTTAAGTTAGTGATGCTAGGGGAGTTTAGTTTAGTACTGATTGGTTTTTAAAGTAATTTAATAGTTTTAAATGCACAGTTAAATTTGTATTAAAATGGGCTTTTAAATTTTGATATTAGAATATTAGGACCGTATTTAAAAAATTAAAGTTAATGATGATTCTACGAAAACAAAACGTCGTATTTTATGTAAAACTCTACCATTGGTAAAGCAGAAAAAATGGCAATGCAATAGTGTAATTTATTTTAAAATCCAATTAACAATAAGACCAGGAAAAAATAAAACACATTTCCAATGTTTCGTTTTTTTCCGGATATCTCGGAAATACTAGGAATTTCAAAACTTTTTAAACAGCATATTATTGGGCACATAAAACCTTAACTTTGATCCCATTTAACCAGCTTCGTATCTTCTACCATTTCCAAGATGCCCATACTGGCCCTCATTATCTTGTTCTAGTAAGAAACCACCTAACTAAATATTTATAAGCCATTGTTTTTTTTCTGTTCCACTACTACTCCTTAGCACACAAAGTATTTTTTATCGAAATCTAATAATTATTTGCTGATATATTATAATTTACAAAAGAATGTACTCTAAATTTTGAATTACTGATAAGTTTTAGAAAAATTAAGACTTACAAAAACCGTTCCGGGGTATTACTTTTAACCTATGAATCCATTAAAATATGTTAATAGATACATTAAAATCGATTAATCGATTTTTAGTGACCCGCTTAACAAATTTTAACGTATAATCACTATATTTTTCAGTTGCATCTTTTTGTGGGACGCTATTATCATAAAAAGTTAATAAGACTCTGATATAAAAAATCAGATTTATTAACACAAATTTTAAATGCTACAAGTTATTATTCTGGTCATTAATAAACAAGTTTTAAACTTATTTATGGAATATACCATTCAGAATTTAGCAATAATAGTATTTAATTTAAAACTAAACAAATACATAAAGATAAATATTTTGTAAATATGGTGTTTCGTTATCTAATTTAATGACTTATTTTAAATATTCACAGCTACTGAATCGCCATTTAAATGTTAAATCTCCCAATTAAAATGGTCAACTACAGAAACTATAAATTTTCATGGAACAATATGTTTTTATACAGATATGCACAATCAACGGCTTAACAGGACTTCCGAAGCACAACTCCCTTATTCCTTTTTTTGTATAGAATATTTATTTTCATTTTAACATTTAAGATTTTAGATATTTTAATTGTAAATATTTCTTAAAGCATCCTTTGACTTAAAGTGTACGTGAACTATCCCAAAATGAAAAAACTCTAATAACCTATTAGTCAATATATGGTAAAACAATGGTTTTTAACAAGTATGGTACTAAAGAATAAATAATTCATGCTCAACAGGGCTACCAGACATGTATTTTAAAACATTTGCATATAATATAAAGAGAGACTACCTCCCTACTAAAAGGGGTGGATCCAGCTAAGTGTTACTGTGCGAACACCCATAGTGCTGAATAATTTTAATTTTTTGTGAAGGCGAAAACATATAACACTATAAAACTATTATGAAAAAATGAGCGATTATCTTTAATTATTATTATTTAAAACCCTTGTTTTTTTATCGTTTTAAATTATAAAATTTATACGGTGGTAGAAAAAAGATAGTATGCAATACATACCTAAAGTGTCATTTTTACTTATATTACATAATATGTATGTTATTCAGTAAGTAGGAGCATAGATAACCTACATTTAGATCCGCAGTGGCAAGAAGCATTTCTTGGATTTTTACGACCACGCGCAGTAAACAAATGAATGGGTGGACGAACATGCGCACTTAAAAGCCGTGGCAAAATACAAACACCGGCACCCCGTACCCTTCGTCCGCGGTCTGACCGTGACGCTCATTAGCTACCGTATTTTGAACAGAAAACCAGGACGCCGTCGACAAATTCTTTTCGATAATCTTTCGATAATGCGGATATTTTGTTTGGTGTCAGGTGCGTTTACCCTCAACTTGCTTGCACACAAACCGGTTTTATCGCCCATGAAATGTAACTTTTGTTTCGCGCAGGTTATAACATTGGCAATCCATCGAGATCAGTTGTAAGGGGGCTTTACTCTTAGTTTTAAAACTAAAAGTTTTCTATTACTACTTTAACAAGAATTTTACTTATATCTTTTTTATCTTTGGACAAACCACGAAGGCTAAAAGCCTAAATACTAACGTACCGTGGGTGTCTTAAGCGAGGTAAGAGGGAGTTTGTTGACACGGGACTTAAATACTTGAAGATTTGGGGAGGAAGGAAAGACCTCCGTGGGCAGCAGGTTCCACAATCTAGAAACTCTAGGGATAAAAGAACGAACAAAGTGGGAAGTTCGGGGCCTGTCCAGTTGGACCGTATAGGGATGCATACGCGCGGAACCACGAGTTTCTCTGTTGGGAACCGTGAGTGGAGGAACTATACTGGATAATTCTTTAGAGCAGAAGCCATGAAAGTACCTATAAAAAAGCGATTAATACCCCACAGCCCGACGATGGGCAAGAAAGGGAAGCCTTTCTGTAAGTGAAGGATCATTATTATTAATGTGGCAACCCTGTAGAATTATTCCTTTTTCAATATTTTAAGTTTTCTTTTTCACTTTTATTTATTAAAATGTATTATATTCAATTTAATCTTGAGGAAAACACTATCATAGGAAAAACTTTTTCTGATTATCTTAACTTATATTTAAGTAAATTGTTATGGATGGTTTCCTATACAGGGTTTCTCTAAAGGGTCTGTACCAAATGCTACCACAAATTCCTTGGACTAAAATACGACGATCTAACCTAAAGTTTACATGTAATATATCCAATTTTTAATAGTTTCGGAAATATAGCCACCGTCAGTACTGATAAAAGTCAACTGGCATTTTTAAATGAAACACTCTGTATATTGTATTACAACTAAATAGATATTTTAAAGAGCTTTAAAAAAATAATATATTTAATGTGTCTATCTCTTACAGTTTCAAAAAGATGGCCATCAGAATCTGAAAATTATGTTGAATTTGCATTATGCAGTGCTTGTCTTAAGTCAGAACCCCCTTCTAATTTTTGAATTATTTAGTATTTCTTCATGAAAATTTAAGAGCATTAGTAAAGGATCATTAAGCAAATTTTAGGCAAGAAATGACTCATATAAATGTCAAACTTAGAGTTGGACGCCATCTTAAATACAAAAATTAAATGGAAGGAAAGGGGCTTGTAACACATATTATTTTTAAAGTGAAACACATTTAGCGTATCTTTTCTTTTCTTAACACCAAGGAATCGTCTGGGCTGGATGGCATCCCAGCAGTCGTATTAAGAAAATGTACTCCAGAACTGGCACCCATCTTAACTCGGCTCTTTCGAGTTTTTTACGACACAGGTATTTTTCCGGGGAGCTAGAAAGCTGCACGTGTTCAACCTATTCCCAAAAAAGGATCTAAGTCTCTTCCATCTAACTATAGACCAATTTTAATTATCTTAGTTCTTTGTAAAGTCGTGGAAAAATTCATTAATTCACAAATCCTTAAGTATGTAGAAAAAACACAAATTTTTGCATGACAGGCAGTATGGATTTCGCCACAAAAATCTACAGCAGATCTTCTTTTCTTCGTATCACACTGCTGGAATAAGTCTCTTAAGTTTCTAGGTGAATCCCAAATCGTTGCTCTTAAAATATCCAAAGCTTTTGACCAGGTCTGGCATGCCGCACTTCTTAATAAACTTCCTTCCTATGGTCTTCCAACTAAACTGGGTACTTGGCTCTCTATTTATCTATCTGATCAACGGATAGCAGTTATTGTGGATGGTCATTCTTTAAGTTTTTACCAAGTGAATGCTGGAGTATCTCGGGGCTCAGTGCCTTGCACCAACATTGTTTCTTTTTTACATCAACGACGTCTTCTCGTCCAAAACTAATTCCATTCATAGTTTCGCCGACAATAGTAGCCTTTACTCCAGTTTTCAGGTTCCCAAACCGATCACTAAACTTGATTTGGATAACAAACACAAAGCGATGCAGATATCTCTTTTACAGGATCTTAATTTATTATTGGAATGGAGCGCTAAAAATCTCGTCCATTTTAATGCTTCCAAAACAAAATCATGTTCCCTGTCGCGAAAATAGTCATTACAGAGCATAGACACTTTTAGGCTTGTGGGGGTCTGGGGATTAAGAGAAACCTCAACTGGCATAAACACATTGTATCTGAAGCCACGGCAACTTCAACAATGCCTGGATTTCTCTCTTGAGTCAAAAAGTATTTTCCCCTTCTAATTTATACACTTTGTATGTGTCCCGAATCTGGCCTCCTTTGGGATATTGTTCTCATATCTGGGGCTTGGTATCCCCCACAACCCTTAGCATTCTTGATTCCATTCAAAGAAGAACTATTTGCCTCATTATTGATCCTTCACTTACAGAAAGACTACTTTCTTTTCTCCATCGTCGAGCTGTGGAGTCATTTATTTTAAAAATGCCAGTTTACTATCAAATTCCTGAAGATGGCTATATTTCCGAAACTTTTAAGAATGTGATACACTACATGTGGATTTTTTTAAAGCTATGTGATGGATCTTTTAAATGTTGATATATCCTGTTCCGTGTGTTCCATTTTAAATAAGTACGTTTCTTGCAATAAATCTAAAACCGAATGTTTAATTATTTTTTGTTGGCAGCTCGTTAATTAGCGAAAGAAATACATAGCTTCTACAACTTTACCAATTTAACCGATCTCGTGTCTTTAATAATAAAGAAGTTAACAATAGTGCCTACTTAGGTTTGATTACTCTGCATACATTCGCACGATATGTCACTGAATGTGACTTCTTATTTATCGAATATTATCCCTAAAACTCTTCCATCTGATACGAGATTCCAAACTTATGATCTACTCAATTCGATACGCTACTGGCAGCATAAAAGCGTGTAAAAACAATACGAAATCAAGATAAGACAAGACAGTAAGAAAAAGGTAGTATGTGCCTGACAGGGAATAAGATATCAGGCTGATAGGCATCATTATCTGGGGTGGCATATACGAACTTAACTACTGGACCTGTCACGTGACGCTTAGATCTCCCGGTTGCATCTTCATCTCTTTGGACCTTTAAAGTACATTAAAGAAGTATACTGTGTACCAAAAACAAATCGTATCATAATTTACCTGATAATTCTTATAAATCTACCTGTCAAATTATTAGCAAACCCAATAAACAAATATATTTTTATTTTATTTTTAAACTAACCAGAACTAACCCTCCAATAGTGGTGATTATTATCCACAATAATAAAAGAATGAACAGAGTATTTTTCCTGGGACCAGTTACGAAAATAGCAAAATTCTCACTTTTCGTTTTTTTAGGAAGGAGCATATTTAACAGGCATATTAATTTTTATTTTCGTCTTTAGAGATAAAAGTATTTTTATCTCTAGAGGTGAAAATAAATGACGGTATAATAGCATTTGCTAAGGCGTTCGCGTAAAAAAATAACTTTTTTATTTTCGTTCCTAGAGATGAAAGTACTTTCATCTCTAAAGAAGAAAATAGAAAATACTTTCTTCTCTAGAGATAAAAAGTTTTTTTATAGCTAAGGTGAAAATAAAAAAGTTGTTTTTGTTAATATCTAGTGGTCGTAAAAAAAAAATAGCGTTAGCAAGTGAATTTTTATACTTGTGTGGCCCGCTCGAAAAACTTTCACACTCATGGGGAATAGATCACTTTCTTCTCTCAGTATGAAATACACTTTTTGAATAGCTTAAATACAAAGCTAGAAAAAAGATACTTCTGTTTATTGTCGACAAATTCAAGCATTTTTGATAAAATCATATTTTTAATCAGTTTGAAAATTTTAAAATATTGGGTTATTCTGTTTCAATTGGCACAGCCGGATTATCCATATAAGGTGGAGTCGGCAACTTTCTAGGGGCCCCGCAGAGAGATGTTTCGTGAAGTGAAAATTCAATTTAAATATTTGTATCCTTAATGAAAATGTGAAAAAAGCTTTAAAGGAAACGTTTCTTTCTATTCAATTTTTTTCTCTGGAACACTATAGAAAGTTGTGCCACTACTATAATGGTAATGGTAAATCCATCGATATTTCATTTGTTTACCTTTTTCAAAATTGCTACAGATTTATTCTAGATTTATTAGGTTTTGTCATACAAATAATTAAATTTAACTGCTTTAACTTAAATATGTTTAAAAATGTAATTTATTTACACATATTTTTTACGTAGAAACTGCCTACTATCCTAAAATAACCAAAAACCTATTATTGGGTAAAAATCAATATTAGCCGATATTTCATTGAACCCATATTTGACAGGACTAATATGTTTCCAAAGAAGGCTTCGTCCGTGGTTATAATATGTTCGACGACACTTAGTGAGCAGAAGAAATAGTAAACGGTCAGTGACTTTCTTTATCTAGCTCTATTTAAAAAGCGATGGAGAAATATTCTGGGTAGTTCGAGCGTAGTAAATGATGTGAATTATTATTTTTTTACCATGTTCCATTAATTTGTAGTATTTCTCCGCTTCTGTTTTTTACCGAGTAGCTGACAAATGAATTATCTATGATGCCGGTTCTGGTCAAAGATCTCGGATATGTTAGGAGGAGCTGTTCCTTATGTTACCTAAGTAAATAAGACAAGCTTTATAGGAAAATGATTACCTGGAAAGTGGTAAGTTCACCTAAATTTACTACTGAAAAGTAAAATAATCAAGTAAAACTTTAACGTTACGAAATCAGTCAGTATATGTTATATTTACTGACGTTTAAAGAAAAAAATATTATGTTTAATGTTTATACATGTAGAGGATACTTTTCATAATATTTTAGAGCCGCTGTGTATAGTTCCCCACTCTCACACGGTAGTTAGTTGTTCCTCAGGGTTATATATGCGTTACACTAAGGAAATAAATTTTTGAACGTCCTTATACAAATCAGAAGCACTTCTTAAGCACGGTAGAAGAGATTTTCAGTCTTTTGTTTGATGACATTCATATAAATTTTCGAGTGTTTATAGTTTGAATTAGGAATAAAAGAATTATTTATTGGAAAGGACACGGTAAAGGTTTAAAAGCAATTTATGCAGGGCCAAACTTTTAGTTATTATGGTATACTTCTAAAGAGAGACTTGGTTAAAGTTTAGAAAAGACAATTTTAAAATATTTTAATCATATGTAATGTAGCACGAATAGTTAAATTTAATAGTTTTAAATCCTTAAATATTTTTAATTGTTTCTTGTAACTAAAAACACCAGGGAGCGTTTATTGCATATGTTTTAGTTAAAACTAGTTAAAACATTAGTATGAGTTTATTTGGTTGAAATACGTGTATTCAATTTCTTCCACCAACCTGCAATGTATACTTCCACAATTTACCCCTGCAACGAGCGCGCCGATTCGAGCAGAACGAGATCAGGGGCTCCAGGCTCACCGCTTCCGTATTTCGTCGGATGGCGGCACGAACAACTCACACCCCACTTCAAATATTTCCTATGCTTTAATTTTCCATGGGGGCGAGTTCGTTTCCACATCTGTATATCTCTAAGGCAAGGGGCCCATTGACAAACACGTTATAAGGCAAGGCGAGCACTGAAATGGTAAACATGAGACGTAGCGGCAAGATGGTGGACGGACCAGTACCAAGTGGAATTTCTAAAACATGCGTAAATAAATGCAGCATGCATCACCAGCTCACCAGCTCGCCGCCACATTACTGGCTTTTTTACCTTATGTGGCTGCCAAGTAGTGTAAGATAAAATCTTCCAAGCCCTCAAAAATTAAGCATTTCGAAGACTAGACTAGACTAGACTAGACTAGACTAGACTAGACTAGACTAGACTCAAGTGCCACACAATTGCCAAACAACATTTCACCGACACTTTAAAGGTTTGTTCCTACATCAGTCAGGAACAGTTTGCAAACCATCAGGCTCATGCGTAGGAGATAAAATCTGTTAAATTTTGTCTCTGTGCGCATGCTCTGACAGTTTGCAAACGGTTTCTAACTGCTGTATGAAGAAGCCTTACTTTAAAGCGGCTTCTGCATTTATTTGGGCAGGTTTAAACCGAGGTATACACGGTCATGCAAACCTGAAACGCACTTGCATGAAAGCAAATGTCAAATGAAGCTTTTGATACACACGATTCAGATGTTCCTGTCAGATCAGCGTCAGTTTTGGCAGCTGGTGGTGTGATCAACTTGAACATAAGCGTAATTCCACAAAAAGATTTTTAATTTTTTCAATGTATTTAATACTTTTAACTTTCCAAAAATATGGATAACCATGATACATATCTATAAAATCACGCAATACATCTTTCTGGCGCCAAAGAGCCGATTTGTTAACTCAAAACCAACAATATAACCCCGTAAACGACGTTCCTAAACTGGAACGTGAACTGACGTGTCCTACACATGCACAAGTTTGCACGACGCACGCCGCTAAAAATCAAACTCGGACATCGAGGTCGCACTGCCAAGCCAGATGTGGCAGTTTTTTAATACACACGGACAAATTTGCGCGCGAGCTTTGGCTTTTTAACAGATGTGACAGTTTTGCATGACCCTATATACCCCGGTTTCGAGATTTCACATGCCACTTGCTCACCACCTCGTGGCCACCTCACTTGCTTACCACTTCAGTGCTACCCCTAAAATAATTACATTATTTTGGTACACTATATCAGACCTATCATTTACAACATGCTTTTTCTGGACACCCTACTACTACCTAAATAATACAGGGTGGGCGATAACTGTATGAGCAGTTTTAATATCAAATAAAACAAGCATTTCAAAAGTTACACTATTTTATTAAAATTATTTAAACTACAACTAATAAAAAAATTATGTCATAAAAGTTACATTTTTCCAGTGACGTTCCTCACGTTGCTGACATTCTTAATCTGGAGTAGCATATTTTTAAAAATTTCGTTAATGGCGTTTATTAAAAATTTTGGTCAATGGACAATCCCCGACAGAAACATCAACGTCCTTTTCATTCTCCTAAGCTTTTGTGTGAACTGCAATATCCAGCAAGTTAAATTATTTGTCCATATTTTTTCAAGAATGAAAGAAGAGTTGCCGTTACGGTGAGAGCTGATAACTATTATGAGATACACATAGATAACCTACATTTAGATCCGCAGTGGCAAGAATCATTTTTCGGATTTTTACGACCTCGCGCAGTGCGTGGACGAACATGCGCACTTAAAAGCCGTGACAAAATACAAACACCGGCACCCCGTACCCTTCGTCCGCGGTTCTGACCGTAACGCTCAAACAAATTCTTTCCTATAATGCGGATAGTTTGTTTGGCGCCGGGTGCATTTACTCTAAACTGGCTTGCGCACAAACCGGTTTTTTCGCCCATGAAATGTAACTTTTGTTTCGTGCAGGTTATAACATTGGCAATCCATCGAGATCAGTGATGTTACAGGGATTCTTAGTCCCAGCTCTTCAACAATTTTAAGGACATAATGCTACGACCTGGTTTTAACAAGATGGAGCCACCTGCACACTGCCACAGTATCCATAGATTTGTTAAAAGAAATGTTTCCTGAACGACTCATTTTACATAGGGGTGATATTCAGTGGCCCCCTCGGAGCCTGGATCCTAATCGAAATGATTATTTTCCGTGGAGTTACATTAAATCAAGGGTCTATGAAAATAATCCAACCACGTTGGACCAGCTTAAACAAAACATAGTGCGGGAAATAAACGCCATTCCGCAAGCAACCTGTCGATCGCCAAGTTTTTAAAAATATGCAACTCCGGATTAAGAATGTCAGCAACGTGAGGGACGTCACTTGAAAAATATGATTTTAGTTCATAAAATTTTCATTATTTGTTGTTTAAAATCATTATCAATAAAATATGTGTAGGTAAGTTTTGTAATGTTTGTTTTATTGCATACTAAAACTGCTTATACAGTTATGGCCCACCCTGTATAAATAAATGTTATAGAGTATTTTGCATACTGTATTGAAAGAAGTTTCTCCGTATATTAGCGTTGCAACTGGTAAAACAATAAAACTTATATTATTATTGTAAATTTTGGCATCTACTAAATAGATAGAAATATTTATAAGAAAATATCTGGTTTACACACCAGCTTACAAAACGATCGCACAATCAGTTATATAAAATCTGAATTATCTTATCTTCCTTATTCGTCAGATTGAGCTTACTTTGACTTCTGGCTCATTTTACAGCTTTAAAAATGCATTTGTACAAAATTTTATCAAACGAAAAGTAAATTAAACAAAAAATTAAAACATGTTAAACCATATAATCGTGTAGTTCAACGACTAAACTTATTAGGCAATTTAATATAACTTTTCAGATATTCTGTTAAGTTAGACTTAGCAAAGAAATAAAAAGTCGGCTTTTAAATCATTTAACAATAAAGAATAAAGAACTCAGGTAAGAAAATTCAACGGGGGTTCAAAGTATTCGACCCTGTAGCATACCTTAAACGTGCTATCGACACAAATCATATCTGATTTTTCGATGTTTAACGTGTTATTATTAATTGTTACATGACGTTCGGTGGCGTCAAGATCAGTAAGAGATTACAACCGACAAATTTTTGACTCGTGCAAATTTGACAGGTTATAATCTCTGTGTTATTTTTGATATTGTTATAAATGTCTTTATTCTATCTTTTGGTTATCATCTTACGTTATATTAAGAAAAACGTATTATCTGTATCTGTTTTCTTTTTTGACAGAGTTTAAAGCCATTTTTACAATGTCAGGTCAATCCGTGGTTTAACTTTTAATTTAAACTGAAATTAAATTATATTGATCAGGTCTTTTTCATTTTCGCCTAAAATTTCCTTAAATTATCACTTAAAAACGGTTAAAGATAGTATACCATCTGAAACGTCATGTATCAGTTAAAAATAAAAACAATGGAAGTCCAACAAAGTAGTGTTATTGAAAACATAACATTGTCTATCACCCTCAAAGAAACACCAATTTTAATGTCAAAAATGTTTTTATAGGTTCTAGAAAAAAATTACAAACCTTTTAGAAAGTATGTGTTTTTTTACGAAATATAATCTTGGTTTTTGGACAGTTAAGGAAAATAACTTCAGATTTTCATGATATTTATCAGGACCTTTTTACTGAAGCGTTTTGCCTGGCTTTCTCAGCTTTTTTTCACTTGGTAATTCCCTATTTTCTAGCCACTGTAACATGTAATTTTCAGTATATTCTACCTTTGTTAAGATAATAAAATGTATGTGTAAACGTAAAATTTACATTGATTGCTTTATTTATGCAAGTTTGGGCAACTATCTTTATTTTCTCTAACTCTTCATATATCAACAGTATATTTT